>MU107412.1:0-52664 GCA_012274485.2 Sinapis alba
AAGAAAAAACTTATTTTAAGAAATCATGGAACACCATATAAGAAAGAGTGTTAGATTCCTTACCAACTAAAATTCTAAGAACATCCAAAATTGTATCTTTTGGCATAGGATTTGGAGGGTCCTGTGAATCAAAAACAATCCAGTTATACAAAATCAACAGTAACTGAAATAGCATAAGAATGGAAATTAGAAAAAAAAAATTGGCTGTAGGAGAATAGCCAGATACCAATAATGAATCTAAACTTTCTTAGATTGAAAATCTGATAAGAATTATAAGAGATGGATCAATTAGCCATTCAAGCAAAACAGAGAATGATGTTTACGGATGAAAGCTAACCTTTTTATAGTTTGAAATCCACCGCCTTTCAGAGAGGGAAGATGCAATAACTGAGGAAATTGTGGTAGGAGTGAGTCGAAGAGTTAAAGCAGTTGTTAATGATCATAATTCAATGCAGTTCGTAACGTTTCAAAGAAAAGAATTCCAGGCGAAACGGAATGAACTGGCTTGAGCAAGAGATTCACCAAGAAGATTTGTTGTAGAAAAATTTCTAGAAAACCATTGTCGATTAAGCTTAAAAATATGGAAGAAAAGGATGACTGGTTTCTCTACGTGAAGAAGAAGAGCGTTGCCAAAATTAGGGTTAGGCATGATTTCATCTTCGCAGGCCGCAAAATCCAAAAAGCCCATCACGTTGAAGTTTAAGTGATATGGTGAGTTTTGGTCGGAGTGACACGTGTCGATAGGACGGAAGGCGAGTTTATGACATGGAGTCTGACGTGTCATAGCTAAGGAGGGAAGAAACTGTATTATATATAAATAAGATTTAGTACGTATGATCTTTTCTAGAAGATTAATTAATTAGTAGACTATTTAGTGGGATTTGTTGAGTTTTCTTTTATATATTGGATTTGTTGAGTTATGAAAGATATGTTTCTGAATTTTATAATTTAGAATTAATCTAAAAGAGATTCACGCAACTCTTTTCTCCACAAGTGTTGTAGACCATATGAGCAAAGACTAATCAAATCTTGCGAGCTGATCAGGTAAAATGGGCCCACAATCAAACTTGGTTCCTATACTGATCACAACATGCCGTAGCGTCACTTGTGTGGGTCTTAGAGCATGATTAATCCGGTTTGGTTCTACGATTAACCCCTAATCATGGTCTTGGTAACACATCTCATGGATTTGGTTCTACGAAATAATGTTTTTTTACGAAATACGATGCGAACTCCAAGAAAGCTCAGGAAGTTGTAGCACTAGCAGCAGAGCAATATAGTAAATCAAATGCCGCAACGAGGCCATGTACTATCTAACTCGAACATCCCAACGTCAAATTGGTAAAGCAAGATAGCTATTGTGTGCTTTAAAAAAAAAAAAAAAAGTAGCACTTGTGAAAACTAGTCAAACTAACTTTTTGCATCTTTTTGTTTATGTTAAACGACAGCTCAAAGATGTCGCAGACAAGTCTCTTTCTTGTACTAATGACCAAAGTGGTTCTCATTTTTTCCACAAGAAAATGGATTGGAAGCATTGAATCTTCTGAATCTCAATGTTGCTTCTTTTAGAATACCGAGTGGGCTGAGCAGTATAAGTGGGGCCTGTATATAAATAACCCTAGTGGCCTTCCATGATGATGGGCAATAAAGATCTAAGACGAGTTCGCTTCAGGTCAAAACAAACCTCTCCTTTTCATGTTCCAATACTTTTTTAGCCTTGTATAACTTCCATAGGATCCATGTATGAACGTCTCAATACACATTACTAGTATTCTTTTTAAAAAATTGATTTCGAATAAGATTTGAGGAACATGAAGCAGATACATGCATGGTGGTTGGAGAATCGGAAATAAGGTACAACGTGGTACGACTGTCATAAGAAATCATCCCGGTACGTCACCTACTGCTAAACCAGATAGGTAGCGATATTTCGTTTTTCCCCCGTCGCTATTTCACCATGTCACTACTTTGCACTCAATGAGCTTCAATTTCTATTATATATTGTTATTCTTCTTTTTTTTTGGCGACAAAGTCAATTACACATGTGAAAATACTTACTTATAATCCACTGATTGATTAATCGATCTAGATTGGTATCCAAACAACAAAATCCAATTTACAAACGATCCCAAAATTCATAACGTTTATTATACAAACAGTAAAATACTATATGCCTCCAATTGGATTATTATAGCCGATGAGCACATAGTAGCTAAGGAGGAACAAGAGTCATTAAAGATAGGATTTAAAATTATGAAAACGCCAACCAAACACGAATACACATATCATCAAATTTCCAATTTTGATTCTAACAAATGACGTCAACATCACGACATGCAGAAGTATAACCCCTCTAATATCTATGAGAGTGTCTCCTAAAAATGATGAAAAACGTAAAACATATCATGTGTCCCTCTATAATACTTGTAAACTAAGTTCAACTTGAAATAAATATCCCAATCAAGAATCAAAAAAATTGGTGAAAAGGTCCATGGAAGAAGTAGACGTGGAAGGAGTGGCTTGTAGGATAGAGCTAAACTCATTGAAGAACGACGACAACAACCCTTGAGGATCGGATGCTCCAACGGTAGAAAAGAAGTCTGGAGATATCGGCTGTAAAGAAGCTGGCCCTGGAGACAAGATCCCAGCACGTTCGTTAGCTCGGTTTTGATGATGGTCATGTTGGTAGTATTGATTCGTACTCTCTACACCACCCACAAACCCTAGTTCATTTGAAACATTAGCTCTCTCCATCGCAGCATACCTAGCCGCGGGAGATATCGAACCACGAGATGCATCGAACACTGCTGACGTTTCTCTTGATGCAGATGTGTAGTCTAGTGCTAAGGTTGATGGAGAAGAGGTGGATGGAACTGTGGAGGTAGAGGTTTTGCCTGTGAGACGTTGAACCAATGTCATGAAGTTATTAGGGTGCGTATGGATAATCTTGGGAGATACAGTGTATATGATCACCGGACCACGTGGAGGCAATAGCTGTGATGGTTCTTGCTCGTGTAGCTGCGGTGGTTGTGATTGCAGTCGTGGTTGTGGCGCTAGTGGTGGCTTCTTGATGATCTTGTGTGAGTCTTTATGAATTTTCAATGGAGTTGGTCTTGGTCCCAAGATTTCTTTTGATCTTGGAGATTTATTATCCATAGAGTCTATTTTATGAGAAGATAATATATGTATATACAATATAGAGAGGTATGTGTGTTTATATGTGAGTGTAATGATGTTTTTAGGAAAGAAGAACAATAAGTATGTGATGATTAAGGAAAAAGGGAAGGTACATGAATGCTTGTATATATATGATGTCATTTGTGTATGAAAGAGGGAGAAGAGAAAAGTCAAAATGAGGAAAGCAAAAGTTTCCTACTTAAAATGTGGTAAAATTTGGCTACTTGGTTGTTTTGTATTGATTATTATATTTTAATGTTCTTTCATGTCTATTTCTTACCAAGATGCTGGGTTTGGTTTACCCATAGATAAAAAAAAAGTTTTCCAGTCGTTAGAAAAGACTTGCTTTTTATTTTTACGACTTCCAGAACTAGTTGTTACTCTTAATACACGTTTATAATTAGCTAAACTGAAAATATACCTGCTAGCTAGGTGGTGCTCACGTTGCTATTTTTGTTTTTATTTTTATTTATGAATTAAACAAAGTAAATACAAGAAATGACTTTAAATCAAAATGGATTAGTATTTACTTGTGTTTTTTTTTTGTTTGCAACTTAATGAACAAAAATAAAGGGTTTGAATACGTCCAGTCTTGACTCATGAGAAAGTCAAGCAAAGAAGAGGTCATGAGTACCACAGTCAGACAGTTTGTTGCTGACTTGGCATGATTTTGCAGCTCCTTAGAGCACCTTCATCCCTAGTTGCTTAGGGATTGCTTAGGAAGAAAGAAAAGGAAAAAAAGAAAGAAAGTTGCTTGATTAAGAGTTAATAAGTGTTGTTGCTTACACTGTTCGCGGGCCCCACTAATACGTGGCGGCCCGCGATTGGGTTTTTTTTTTTTTTTCAAATCAAAAAAAAAAAAAAAAAAAAAAGTTGCTTTTAAGCAACTCATCTAAGCACCTTGGGATGAAGATGCTCTTACACGGTTCTGCTCATCCAGACATGAACAAGTTTCGGTGGACCATATAACCAACACAATTTTTTTTCCTTTGTCAAACTCTATTTATACAATAAAAGTATTAGATGTGGTCACTCAGAACTTTCATAATATGTGTTAAAAATCAAACAGTTGTCTACTAGCTTTTTGAAATTTTTAAATGAATTTTGAGATATAGTGGTTAGGTATGTCCACTTTCGTAACTTTCCTTTATTCCAGTTCTATCTGTCTCTTTAATTTATATAAACAAGTGTAACGTAAATGTACCAAACTAAATGATTCGAGAGAGTAATAACTTATGACAAATTCATTACTAGCAAACTCGCTTCATAAGAAACTCATTGACGATCACCAAAAATGAAAGGGATGCTTTCTCGTATTTCGTCCACAAGCCTCCAAGCTTGTCGATAAGTGATGAAAACGAGATATGTATTGGTGTTGACTCATAATCACATGCATGATTATCTTACGACCGAAAACAAGTTACATGTTTTAGATTTATTTGAGCGATTGATCATTTGATTGTCCTTTAAGGTTTACGTAGATTTTTAGGGGGTTAGGTAGTCTTATCCTTCTTACAGAATCATTAGTATAAGTATAACACGTGTGAACCTATTCTTCGCTCCGTGTTAGATGACAAATGCTTATAATCAACTCACGTGTTTAATCCTAAAACGCATTAATAAGTTAAACAATTAAATTAAGATAACAATGGACTTTGGTTTTCGCTTAATACGGCTTAAGATGAAAAGGGACAAGATGGTAATATCTTTTTATTGGCAACTCAAAGATGGTAGTACACTAGTACAAGATAACCAGGAAAAACCATGTCCTTGTGGTCAGGTGATAACATGACGTTCCATAGATCCTGCGGGACCTGAATCCGTCTCCATTCAGATTATCACAGTACGTGGTTACTGGGATATTCACATGGCCCCCCAGCCCGATCATCAAAAAAAAAAAAAAAAAAAAAAACAAAAAAAAAAAAAANAGCAACTCATCTAAGCACCTTGGGATGAAGATGCTCTTACACGGTTCTGCTCATCCAGACATGAACAAGTTTCGGTGGACCATATAACCAACACAATTTTTTTTCCTTTGTCAAACTCTATTTATACAATAAAAGTATTAGATGTGGTCACTCAGAACTTTCATAATATGTGTTAAAAATCAAACAGTTGTCTACTAGCTTTTTGAAATTTTTAAATGAATTTTGAGATATAGTGGTTAGGTATGTCCACTTTCGTAACTTTCCTTTATTCCAGTTCTATCTGTCTCTTTAATTTATATAAACAAGTGTAACGTAAATGTACCAAACTAAATGATTCGAGAGAGTAATAACTTATGACAAATTCATTACTAGCAAACTCGCTTCATAAGAAACTCATTGACGATCACCAAAAATGAAAGGGATGCTTTCTCGTATTTCGTCCACAAGCCTCCAAGCTTGTCGATAAGTGATGAAAACGAGATATGTATTGGTGTTGACTCATAATCACATGCATGATTATCTTACGACCGAAAACAAGTTACATGTTTTAGATTTATTTGAGCGATTGATCATTTGATTGTCCTTTAAGGTTTACGTAGATTTTTAGGGGGTTAGGTAGTCTTATCCTTCTTACAGAATCATTAGTATAAGTATAACACGTGTGAACCTATTCTTCGCTCCGTGTTAGATGACAAATGCTTATAATCAACTCACGTGTTTAATCCTAAAACGCATTAATAAGTTAAACAATTAAATTAAGATAACAATGGACTTTGGTTTTCGCTTAATACGGCTTAAGATGAAAAGGGACAAGATGGTAATATCTTTTTATTGGCAACTCAAAGATGGTAGTACACTAGTACAAGATAACCAGGAAAAACCATGTCCTTGTGGTCAGGTGATAACATGACGTTCCATAGATCCTGCGGGACCTGAATCCGTCTCCATTCAGATTATCACAGTACGTGGTTACTGGGATATTCACATGGCCCCCCAGCCCGATCAAAAAAAAAAAAAAAAAAAAAAAAACCAGGAAAGAATAGCAATGTTGTTACTAGAAGCGGAAGCATAAGAAGCAGAGGAGAAACGGTCCTTGGTGTTTGGTTTTGAGTCTATTTTAGGTCAAACTCAAATCTCCAAATGACAAGGTCCATCTATATTTAGATATTGCTGGAAAGTGATTGGACTTGCAAGTCTTCATGGATTCTTCAAAAGTTCATCTTTTACATTTAAATTATTTTTGGAAAGTAGTATATACTTTCTAGCCTTCAATGCAAAGGTTATCAACATGTTTGTTATAATAACTAGCTTTAGATTCATACGAGTAAACGCGTATAACCTTAAAGCTTTTACGCGGATCATCTAAATATCATATGCAAGGTATAAATAATTAGTTAATAAAATTATATACTCTTGCTAATAAAATAAGATATCAGATAGTTGGAATCGTCTTGGTTCTAGATAGTATGAACCTGTCTTAGCGTTATCAATATTCCAATTTTTTTAACATGCCAATACTTCCATTTTCTTAAACTATAAATAACTCATTAGATCAAAGCTACTACATGTGTATTAATTGTGATTATTTTTTTCTTCAGTGTTCAAGTTGAAAAATATATACAAATCCTAACTGAACCGGAAAAATAGAAATAAAAATATTATTTAAAACTAAAAAAGTCCGAACCATATCAAAATATATTATGGAACTAATTAATCCCTAATTTTTTTTGAAAATCTAAACAGATATTTAGCCAAGATGTGCGAAAGTGAAAAAAAAAAATTGAAACAAGAGGAATTGAGTTTAAAAATCTAAGGTATATTAAGTGGAGAATTCATTTTACAATAGAGGATAACATCTTTAATCTTCTCATCCCTTTCTTCATCTACCATCGAACCACTAACGAAAACATTGGACGGAGATGATTTTATGGAGTGAACCAAGCTGCTCCTCCGTGACAGTACTGTCTTTGATCTTTCCCTTTGATCGCCTTCAGCTGTCGCGTTGAAGCACATAACCACCCGCATAAACGTTCTAATGAATCCAAAGCTTCTTCCACTTTTTTTTGGTTGTGACGACATTGTTAAGAGATTGAAAAAAATATCGATCTTTTACACTAAGAACACCAATCTTATGAAATATTATGCGTACAGAAAGGGGTGTGTTGGAGATGTAAAATAAATAAGATTTACGTTTTCTTTTTTCTCTTGTTAGTTTCCTATAAATAAGCATAAAATAAACTACAATTTTGTTGTTTGATTTTTGATTTTTGATTTTTGATTTTTTTTTTTTCTGACCTAAAAGAGTTGGGTATTATTTTGCTGCAAAATCGCAGTTTTTTCCCCTATTTGAATTAGCTCATTAATGTATTTTCTTTTTTGGTCAAGTTTTTCAATTAATGTTACGACTAAATCTGAGTATTCAAATATTGTTACCACCTTTTTGGGATATAGAATCTGCGGTAATATCGTTTTAAGATAAAACAGAAGAATGTGAAACTTTTTTGGCTAAATCGAAGCTACATTTAGATTTGAGTAATCTTGTAGCTTATAGAAATGTTTTTTTTGTTGGTTTTGGTAAGTATAATAAGACCGATTGCACTTTCCATATATTTGTTTGAAATATATAGGCAACAATTAAATATAGGGCAATTCTCTTAAATAGTCCTTTTAAAGTTTTTGTCACAAAAATAGCCCTTAAAAAATAAAATGATCAAAATAGACTTTTTTTTTTTGAAATTTTGATTTTTTTTTATTTTTTTTTTGAAATTTGAAACCCTAACCCCAAACCCACCCCTTTACTCTAAACCATAAAGTCCAAATTAGTTAACCTTAGGGGTATAAATGCATATAAATGAATTTTTTAGCTTCTAAAAAAAACATTTTGATCATTTTCTTCCTTAAAAACTATTTTTGTGACAAACAAACTAAAAGAGGCTATCTAAGGGAATTTCTCTTAAATATATCGTTGCTGCAATAGGAATATGTCTCGCTCAGAGATGTAGCTATATGGTCAAAAAGATTTAGTCAGACAATATGAGTAAATGAGGTAGGGCCAATAAATAGAGATTCAAAAGCCCAAACTTAACCAGTTTTGTTAGAACTAATCCTTGTCTCTCGGTCAAAGCAGCAACAGAGTCTCCAGGGTCTAGGCTCTCTACATCGCATTCTTTTGACTATCAGCCCGATCAGAAACCGGTTCAACCGATTTCTCATTTTATCGGTTTAAGCATTGGTTTGGGTCGTTTTCCATGTTCTGTTTATGGGCCTTTGGGCCCTTAAGAGTATAACAGTACTACGGTAGTATTGTATATTTTCTGAAGTTAGTTTTACATATAACAAATACTAAAACAACCGCTACAAAGTTAGTTTACGTTATTTATTGAAGTGAATACTAAAAATCATAAAAAAAAATACCCTTATTCAAAACATCATGTATGTGGATCGACATGCATGCATGGTAGACCTAAACAATGAAACCAAAGTATTTTTCTTTTTCTACAATCATAACTGAAGCTCGATCGTCTTCATGGTAAAATGGATTGTGTTTAACTCACCTGTTTATTATCTTAGTTGACACCCAACCAACTGTGGCTCCGCCTCCTCCTATCGCTCAAGCTTAATAACAGTTTTATGTCTTCCAACAGTTTACATTACGATGATGAAGAAGGGGAGATACTTTTTCCGTAAGCTTATCGCTCTCTTGATCAACAGTTCCTAAGATCCTGCCCATCCAAGTATCAAAGCTTTAATGCTTTTAAAATAGTCACTTTCGAATGAATCTATAATCAACTGACCCATGTATTTTTAACCATTCAGCAATGTTTTCAAAACCGGACTGGATATTGATTCGGCATTGTAATTGGATTAATGGTCGGACCGAACCAACCGTTCAAAATTAATTAAAGATATATGTATAATTATGAAATTATTTTAATAAAAGTTTTATATCATTAGAATCTATCTAAAATTGATACATAAATAAAATAAAATTTTAAAATAGTATAAAATATAATGAAAACTAATTTATTTACAAAAATACTTTTAACAACATGATTTTTAATGAAATACTTTTAAATTTGTAATATTTTTATTTTTCTATTTTAACTTGAATTTGAGAAAACTGGGTTTTAATAATGAACAGGATCACCGGTTTTACTGAGTTTGACAGGTATTTTACCGGATTTATCAATTTAACTCAAATCCGGTTTTTAGTACAACTCAGAACCAATTAGAAGACCAAGTCACGGTTTAACCGTTCCGACCGGCCGTCCCGGTCCAGTTTTCAAAACACTGCCATTCAGTCAAACGGTAACGCATATCTCGACGCTGGACCTAAAATCATTTCAAGTAAATGTATTTACATCCATAAGTCTTGTTAGTGTTACATAAAGTATATATGTATATGCATAAGTAGCAGGCATATTAATTAAAGTCAAATCATTTTTGAGTCAAACTTGATTGAAGAATGCAGATGGGATGAATAAATGCAATCCTGAAAAGAATTAAGGGTTGACTTCCTATTACTCAAATTTATTATTAAATTTTAATCATTTCACTACATAAATGAAACGTAAAGCCAAAAATTAATATCGGGATCGGAGCTTACCATAGATCTAGTTTTAAGGCTGCCCAATCAAACTTATATCTTTACAAAAGATATTCCCATCGATAATAAAACAAACAACTGTTATGATAATGATAAAAATCCAAAAGTAACAATAGAATAAGAATTCAACGTCGGGAAAATAGAAATAGAGAGAAAGAGAATTCAACTTCGTAGATGCGAAGAAATTGAAAGAAATAAGGGATGGTTATGTCGACACGTTGGTAGAATCACGTGTTCCCCCGTGCATGTGGCCCTTAAACTTGGCGTTAATCTATCGTACTACCTAATGGTTTTATATAATCGATGCTCTTAAGGGTCACTAATCTACGTACGTACGACGTACTTTGATTTAACAATTAACATGTAACTTAATAACTAGTCATGAAAAATAACGATATAACGAATTGAAGGAAAAGTTTACTGATATATAATCCAATGATCCATTAAACCTCAACAAGATCGAACACAGCCGTCTTAATTCGTATATTATATAATTTTTACAAGACATTTGCTTAGCCAGGCAAGTGTCTTTTACCTTAGAAACTACTATAAATTAATCACATTGTAAAACTATCAAATGATATAATAAGTAGATTGATTTGGCACGCCTTATTAAGTAGTAGTATTACAGTATTACTTAGCAAATGGATACACAAATGATGATAATAATATATAAATGCATGTACCGACGCTTTGAAGTGTTGAAATGATAGAGAATGCAAGTGATCAAATGTTACGATGTTTTGTTTAATGAGAATTTATGGCTATCTTGCGCTCCACGATGACAAGATGCAGATGCGAAGAACGTAATAAGTGACTATCATCATATCATCTACGTTCACACTTATATAATATGATTGCCCTACACTATAGTATTATTATAAAAGAATGATTCGTAGAGAATGTTAGTTATAAGGATTTATAAATGTAATATGAAAACTCATCTTAAGTTTATACGATCGAAAACTTTTTTGATTTTGTCTATAGGTAGTATAAAACACATATTACAGGCCGAATCAATTTTTTTTTTTTTTTACAGAAACTGATCCAATCGTTTACCAAAACATATTGAATAATAAAAAATTAGTGATTTACATAAGTAAACCTAATAAGGGCCAAAATCGAAGGTAACTTGACGGAGAAGAAAACGGAAAAGGAGACGCACACAGCTCGGCTAACCGCCCACGTTTACTTCTTTAACGCTTCACACACTTGTCGATGCACCTCTACTTCCACACACACACATGCTCTTCTTCACCTCTACAAAACACACATTCACACGCCTACACTTACTATTATATATATGTTACCATTTACTAATAACCAACACCAAGTGACCGACCACTTGTTTTGAACACCAAACCAAAACAATGATGCTGCCGTACAACGCACACAACAGCTACCAGCACCAGTTCCCCTCATCAGAGACTGAAATTCCGGCGAAGTGGAAGGTTCCCTACGGACACGATGAGACTGCTCCACCTTGTCCTCGTTGTGCATCTTCCAACACCAAGTTTTGTTACTACAACAACTACAGCTTGTCTCAGCCTAGATACTTCTGCAAAGGTTGCCGTCGTTACTGGACCAAAGGCGGCTCTCTCCGCAACATTCCCGTCGGTGGAGGCTGTCGCAAGAGAAGCCGGAGCAGACACAAAAGGTTTGGTCGGAACGTGAATCTGCAGCCAGATGGTCTTATCAACCAAGATGATGGGTCTCACTCAGGCCCTGTTGGTTCTGACATTGATTTGGCTGCCGTTTTCGCACAGTACGTGACTAATGGGAGCCCTTCAAGTACAGATAACAACACTACCGGATCTGATCAAGATTCACCGGTAACAACAACCACTCATGCTTTAGATTCCTTGACTTGGGACATCTGCCAAGAAACTGATGTGAGTCTTGGATTCTACGGGGAATTCAACAATCTAACAGAGATGATCCAAGAAGATCAACGAGATTTTGGTCAGTTTCTCCAAGAAGATGAAGAAGAGATCTTCGAGTTCAAAGGCTTACTCGATGACAAAGAGATCCAAGAGATCCTGGAGTGCTCATTCTCAGAGGAGCCAGACCAGTTAATTTCTCAGGGGAGCTTCATGATCAATGAGGATAACTGGAGTTCAACAGATCTTACAACGTTCGGGATTTGACCAGGACGACAGTTCGTTCCTTTCTTTTTAATCACATCATATACTTCAATTTATTACATACTGAAAACGTAATAGTTACACTAAAACTCAATTCTTATATTGTTCATGAATTTATACGACACATGAACGCTCCCACGATATAGGATCCGTGGAGTAGATTACTGTATATTTCTCTTGAAATAATGGATACAACTTATACTTTCTACATATGTTATTTTACCGGCTATGCTTTTAAAGTTCTTCTGCCTTGCCTTCTCTCCTTTCAGTTTTGATTTTGGAACAAGACTGTAAATGTTAAAACTAAATTGTAAGATTGCTTGTGACATTCTGCAGAGCTGAGTATATGGAACATAAATTGTGATATAAAACAATCAACTCGCCTGAAAATAATGTTGCGCAACTGTTTGTAAAGCAAAGTCAATGTCTTAGCTCACGATTCTGTTCCTGGATGCCACTTTATGCTGCAACCAACACTTCAAAAAATACCAAATGCAGGGGTCTCAGTTAGTCAGCAAAGACTAGAGATATTGTAAACCAAAGAATCAAAGAAAAATGTATGAAAATTTGAGAGTACCTTGGCTTTTGATTTGTTGGTATTGGTTGACAGCTAAGGGTAAGATCAATCGCGAGGCTTAGATCCCTGTGCAGATACAACATGTTACGTTTTACTAATAATAATATAAAAACACTTGTCTGTAATATAAAAACATGGACAACTCACCTCCCAGTTACTGGTGTGTTACTGCTAGGCCGAGAATCATCAAACTGGCCGTGATAAACCAGTTCAAATGGCCTACGACCATCCTGATCCATTTTACAGGAATAGAGAGAGAGAGAAAGAGCAGGATGAGATAGAGTTCATAAACAAGTCACATTTGTCATAAGAAGAACGTGACATAGCTACTTCAAAACGATAGGACCAAAGATTACCTTCTTATATAAGAAAAACTCAGGGGTACACACAGCTCCAAATTCCTTTGCAACCTCTTGTGACTAAGGAGGTAAGAAAGAAAACGTCATGAACAAACAAACAAACAATGCTGAAAAAGAACAAAGAAGCATTGAACAAATAAAATTTACTTCATCATATAAGTAAGGAAACGGGTACTTGAACATTTTTGCATCTTCTGCCATGAACTCTGGTCCATCCTTCCAAAGGAAAACAGAACAACCTTGTAGAAACCTCATCATTTACAACAACAA
This sequence comes from Sinapis alba, assembly GCA_012274485.2. Lineage (NCBI taxonomy): Eukaryota > Viridiplantae > Streptophyta > Magnoliopsida > Brassicales > Brassicaceae > Sinapis > Sinapis alba. The sequence goes on from MU107412.1 coordinate 13,062, forward strand.
GCATTGACATTTAACAATAGAGAAGAAGGAGTTACACAACACACAAACCTGAGGATGTGTTACTACAGAGTTCGAAGATATTGCAACAACAGCAAGACCTTTCTGCAAAAACACAGACAATTAAAAAAAAAAAAAACACTCTCTAGTAAAAAAGAACATAGCTAATGAAAAAAAGAAGCAAATCTTTGGCACCTTCATATAGAAATTGGAGAGCTTTACAATGTCTTTCTTCAAATGAATAACAAACGGGCAATGGTTGCAGATAAACATAACCTAAAACATTTTAACACAAAGCACAAAGGTTTACACTTTATATACAAACGCTAAGATGAGGAGACAACAACACTCACTAGTAGACATGGGTACAGCTCGAAATCATCTAATCTCCATACATTCCCAGTGAGCGGCTCCGGAAGCTCGAAACTCGGAGCCCTTGCTCCTAACTTCAATCCACCCGACTCAATTCTGGCGGCGCGTACCACGACGCGCCTCGGCGATGGTGCGTTGGCTCTCCGCTGTAGATGATGACTGATGTTCAGAGTTCTCGATTGCGAGAGTGAAGAGAGTCTCCGGGAAGAGATGGAGAATGCGCTTCGTGAAGGGAGTAGATAAGATGCTCCGTGTGCGACGGCGGTTATGACGGTAGAAGCAGCCATTGTAGTCAGTCAGTTAGTCGATGTGTCTTCCCGGAGCCACGAACCAGGCGTCGGTATCTTTTTGGAGAAGTGTAGATGGTGGGCTGAAAATATATGAGGCCCAATACCAATAAATGAGCCCAAAATGTAAAAATCTGAATCAAAATGCTGATGTGAAACAAATTTACTAATATGAAATTAAAAGTTTCCATGTTCTACTAATAATTAATGGTATTACATCATCTCTAAAGTATTATTATAAGAAATGTTTGGTATAGGGAACATTATTGTCGTATTGGATAAGATGGTTTAAGCAAATTAAAGCTTTATATAATTATTTAACACATCGGAACTCATATTTCAGTAACAAATTTACAAAATTATAAGAAATTAATATCTAAATATAATTATATGTAACTTCTTCCGTATTTAAATGATTGCTGTTTTAAGTTTTTTTTTTTGTATTTGAAAGATTAATATTTTAAAGTATAATAAATGTATTTGTTTTAATATTACAATACAAATTAAAATGTAAAAATATGAATAGTGAAATCTTGTTGGTAAAACTAAAATATAATAAAAATGCATTTAACTTTTATAATATATGTTAAGTTTAAAACATCAATATGAAGTAATATATTTGTATAGTGATTCAAATGATTAGATTCATGAACGAAAAGCTGACAATCCAATGATTAAGAAATTAGGAGAAGATTCCTTTTATTTCATCCTTGCATGCCTTTATGACCAACACGCACATCTCTACACGGAACCCTAAACCCATTTAGTCAATAATAATAGTCTTCTTAGAGCATCTTTATCCTAGCACCCCACTAAAGAATGCTTATTTCTTTTTACTTTTTCTATCAATTTTTTTTTTTAATTATAAAAAGAACCAATCGCGGGCCGCCACATGTCAGTGAGGCCCGCGAATAGTAGAAGCAACACACAAAATGGGGTGCTTATTTTGCAACTATAAGCACCATTACTTACCATTTTTGTGGGGTCCATGGAGCTAAGCAACCCAAAAATGGAGGGGATAATGGTGCTCTTAACGGTTAGTTTAATCGTTAGTATCTTTTTATTTTATTTTTTGAAACATCGAGTACTTTTCTATTTAAAATTTGTATATCAAAACAACATTGCAAGATGGTGGAATCTTTAAACAGATGTGGTGTGTGATGAATAATTATAGAGACCCATTATTATATGTAAACACACAAATTAGGGTGATGATTTTCATAACAAGTCAAGTATAGGTTAAAACGTGATTTTGCTAATTTGTTCTATTTTGATCAGTATCCAGTACATGTCAAGTTTTAGACATGTATTTTGATATATACGCATTGAAGATATAACTTCTAAACAAAGTCTTCTTGTTTTTCTTGAGAGAGAAAGTCTTGTTGTTTTCATATCATCAAATTTGTAAACTAAAGTATGGCCAGATAAATTTGTAGTTCTGCATAACTATACAACATGTTTGTCGAAAATCCACAAATAATGTAATAATATGGTATATGACTAATGCTTGAATCCAATTAACATTAAGGGTTCAAATCGGATCGGTTAGAGCCGTAAACCAAAATTTAGAGGTCAAAAGTGGGTAACCATCATCATAGCCTAAAGGAATCTAAGCGAATGTAGTTTTTCTTAAAGCGAATATAGTTGATTACTGTTTTCATGCCATACCCATAAATTATATAAATGAGTTTTATATGGGCCGTGATTGTCTTTGCTGGTGAAGTTTACTTGTCTCCGCTTCTAACCCAAAACAATAATACTATAGTGAGGACTTATATATAAACAACTAAAGTTGAATGCCTTAATAATCCTTTTTTTTAATGCCTTATAATTCTTCCTTTTATCATACAAAAGATATAACCAACTTGATAATTTAAAGTCAAAGCGATGTTTGTACTTTGCATATTTGTACTACTAACCCTATCCATCTATCTAGCTCTAGCTCTCTCTCTATATATATATGTATGCTCCAGATGTATTTGATTAAATAGAGAGGAAGTAAGCAGAAAGACGAAAGAGAGAGAGAGATGCGATGAAGAGAAAGAGATACGAGATGGAGAACAAGAAGACAGAGCTTCAAACCGCCATAGAAGAGCTCTCTCTCTTCATCATAACTAAACCTGTAGATAGCACTGAAACAACACATATACCCTTGAGGCCTCTTCTCTCCTTCTGCAACTTAATCATTCAAGTTCTTGGTATATATCCTTTTTCTCTAGAGTATTCTTCATTAACTGTTAAACTTTTAGAGTTACAAAACGAATCTTGATTGACTAGATGATTGTTCTGAGCTGTTTGTGTTTGCAGATAAGATAGGACCGACAATGGCTGTTCTTAGACAAGACATCGATCAAAATATTCAGGTAACCAAAGAGGCAAAGATAATGTAACTTCATGAATATAAAGACAAGACACTTTTTATTAATTTAATTTTTCTCCTTTTTATTGATTGAAACTCATCAGTATCATATGTTACGTATGTATGGTGGGTCTCTTAGAAGATTAATTAAATATATGCAAAAAGACTGTTGAACTTTTATGTTGATAATAACACCCAATCGCTTCATATAAAGATATATCCAGTAATTCAATTTCAGCCTTGTAGTTTCTTATTTGGTTGCTTTCAAGAGTACTTTGGTCAATTTTGAAATGACTTTCTATAAAATAGATTATATTGTTTCCCTCCTTTTTTGCATTTCAATTGATTTTTTATTATTTATTGATTTGGGTGGTGTAGAGATTAGAGAAGCTTTATGAAACAGATCTTTGTGTTTACTCCAACTTGGTTGAGATTCTGAAGAAAGAAAGGAACGAGGGGATATACAAGAGGGCTGCTAGTTGCAGTAGAGCCCTTCTTTGGCTCACTAGGTATTAATCTCGGTGATTAACTATTTTATGATTTCGTCAATTATTTGTTAGAATCTCATAACAAATCATTTTCATGCACTTCAGGATGGTACTCTAACTCATTGCACTATAGTCTATAAACAAAAAAATAATTTGTCCTGCATGCATATTTTTTCTCTTATTACTAGTTGCTAGTTTTGACTCATGTAAAAAGTTAGAAACAAATGGTCATATGATGTCCTTATAACAAGTATCTATCATGTATGTATTTCATAACTTTTTTGTACCCAAGTAGTCATATCAAATTTTGGAGAAAAACAGAAATGCATATAACAAATTCCTGATTGTTTAATTTCTACATAAATGTTTTTTTTTGGGTCAAAATGTGAATTCATTTAATTGAAATGGCATTGTGATACAAGATAAACTTGAATATGAAGCTGCTACTATTAGCAAAAGCCTATCTAAGAATCCCCAAAAATATTTTTTTTTTAAATGGAATATATTTTCCCTAAGTACTAGCATTGTGATACATAAATGTTTCTTAAGTGTATTTCCCTAAGCTGCTACTACTAGCATTGTGATACATAAATGTTTCTTAAGTAATATTTCCCTAATCTGCTACTACTAGCATTGTGATACATAAATGTTAGTTAAATCATTCCCTAAATAATATAATTTCAGTATTTAGACAGACTGTTTCTTACTATTTTCTACCACATAGGACAATGGATTTTACTGCGGGTTTATTACGATTGTTGTCCAAAGAGATGTCCTCCAAAATGGAAGAACTTGTAGAAGAATGCTACATGGAGACTTTAAAACCGCATCATGGATGGATCGCGTCTGCTGCTTTCAAAGTACACAACATAATCACTCTCCTTCTAGCTTATATCATACTAAATAACAACAGTTTTGTTTAATTACATCCCATCAAAACTTTTCTTGAGATTATATGTTTTGATATCGCGTTGAATATGTAATAATGAAGGTGTGCTTGAAGATAGTGCCTGACAATAAAACTTTTATGGACGCGATCGGTGCAAGAGACCTGAGCTATGAGACTCTTAGAGAAGACATTGATACATTAAGCTCATTGTTGACACCTATTCTCAACGAAATTTCCATTGTTCTGGTAATTACCATCAGCATATATAGATTATTCTATATTACTAAAGCTCTCTTTACATTTTCAAATTTGTAGGTTGATAAATATTGATTATCGTGCATGGTGCATCATTTTCTCTTTTCAGGAACAATACGGGTTGAACAGATTAAAATCGATGTAAAAGATGGATTCAGAAGTGATCTAATAATTAATTAATGTTCTAGTTCAAGTGATAATGTTTATTTTAAGAAAAAATCTATATCTTTGTATGTATATATCAGTTATATACAATTTGTTTATTTAAACATCCGAACTAAAATGATTTCACCTTTTGAAACTAGATTGTACCCATTACATTAATCTGTATAATCGATATATGTATGAAACTTCTATATATTACGCTTTTAATCGAAAATAGATATAAGAACACAGTGCAATATAGCAAGAAAAAAAGTTTCGTTTATGAGATAATTTTTTGTCTTTGGTAAATCAAAGAAGTTATATTATGGATATGATTAAAATTACATTAATCTCTTGCATCAAAATATTTTGGAATTCGAGTCTCTGAAATACTATCCATTATTAGTTATACTGATTAGTTATAAAAAATTAAAATATAGAATTTTAATCATAATAGTATCAGTCATATATCTTAACGACTCAGTTATCAGTATGATGAAAATAAATTATACGATGAGTTTTTTATAAAACATTTAAAAATTTTGGTTATGGATTGTAAGATGCGATAGCTTTTCTAATGTGTAATAGATATTAGAATCAGTTATCAGTATGATGAAAATATAAACTATACGAGAGCTTTTTTAAAATTGTATCAGTTTTTTTTTATCGTATGAAATCACGTCTTACGTTTGTCTTAATCATGTAACCTTATAGTAAGCCCATTACATTAGTAATATTACATGGGCCCATAAATATAGATTGGGCTTCACTTCAAAGTGTTCAAGATCTCCTCCTACTCTCTTCCTCGCTCAATTCGACATAACATGTTTCTGAAGTCGTGTTCAGATCGTTAACTGTCCTTACAAGTCTTTGGATCTTTGCTCAACAAATACCACCAAACTCTCGGTCAACGGTTTTGATGCAAAGCTTCACCTCTGTGTTGGATCAAAGATTCAAAGTCTGCACCTTTCTGGTAATTCTTCTCACTGACAGAATATTTTGATGATCACACACGCATTGATCTCCCAAAATCTGATCTGGGTATGCTTAATCTCCCTCATTGGTGTTCTCGATCCCTAGATTTAGCTGTGTCATGTTGAATAAATATCCCAACAAGGCATCATCATACTATGCGTACCAAAGAGGTAGTGATTTTGATCTAGAGTCAGGTTCTGTCAGAAAATCTAGAAAGCCACCCAAGACTTCGTTTCCCAAAATGTTCAAATCTCTCGGAAACCGCATCCACCACTTGTTCAAACTGCACCCTGTCCTCGTTTCCATCGTTCTCGTCTCCTTTGGGATCACTGTTTTGATCATTATATCGTCAATATACGAGAGCCAGTTTCCATCAGCGGTTGCTTATAAGAAGAACGATTTGGATAACGATGTTTATCCGTTTGCAAATCTGAAAAACCTCGTGATGGTTGCTGGACATTCTGTTTACACGAGTAGTAACTGCGGCAAGCTTGATAAAGAGGAGTCGTGGTTCTTGGAGTCTTATCAGAAGCATCCAGGTCAGGCTGCGACGTTCTTGAGTCATATAGAGGAAGGTGTTGAAGCTGCTGCTAAAGATGATGAGGCTTTGCTTCTGTTTAGTGGAGGAGAGACTCGTAAAGATGCTGGACCTCGAAGTGAAGCTCAGAGTTATTGGGCTGTCGCTGAGTCTAAAGGATGGTTCGGTGAGTCTAGTTACTTACTCTGCTTACGTTAGTTTCTGCTCTTTTTATTACATTGTATGGTAATATTGTGGTTTGTTTTGTGGTAATGGATAGGCAAAGATGATGTGAGGTCAAGGGCATTGACGGAAGAGCATGCAAGAGACAGCTTTGAGAATCTTCTCTTTAGTGTTTGTCGATTCAGAGAGCTCACTGGCTCTTACCCACACAACATAACAGTAAAGCCTCTTTGCTTCCAAATTTAAGCCAAAGGTTTTTAACATTCTTGTGATATTAATGTATATATATATTTCATGCTTGGTTGGATCAGGTAGTGAGCTATGATTTTAAGGAGGAGAGATTTGCGCATTTACATCGTTCAGCAATGGGGTTTCCGGAATCAAGATTCAACTACTTGGGAACTCCAGCTTCACTTGAATCCAAAGAAGGCGCTCTGAAAGGGGAGGCTATGGTTAGAGGTCAGTTTCAAGAAGATCCATATGGATGTGTTGGTTCTCTTTGGCGTAAGAAGTTGAAGCGTGACCCTTTCCACAGGACTATACCTTACCCTAATGGATGCCCTGAAATTAGAGGATTGTTCAGGTACTGTGGTTCAGCTCCTTTTCCTGGCTCTCTCCCATGGGACTGAGCTATACTAGACTTGCTTAGAGGAACAGATACTTGATCAAGAGTTTGCTCTCTTTTTGTTTTGATCTTTGTGGTTTACGTTCATTAATGTTAAAGAGAAACTTCAGAACCTTTGTATCTGACACAGAACTTTAAACTGTATTACATGCTATTTACCTGGAATATAATATATTACAAGATTTCTATCCAATAAAAGATCTCTACATAATAACTTTTTATTTGATAAAAACACACTTTTCATCCTCCATGTCCATCAATCAAAGGAAACAAGAACACAAATGGTGAAGAAGAAAAAAGAATGGTAAAAGAGTTATATTACTAAAGAAACAACTGGGAAAGCTCTGTCTCTAAACGGTTTGTTGTTCTAATTGTTGGGTTTGGAGGAAGAAGACGATGACTTCCTGTTTTTCGCAAAGTCAACCAGGTCTTTGAAAAGGATATCCTCTGGTTTGTCATCTTTCTTTGGTGGTGTAGCAGCAGCAGTAGAGGAGGCGGTTGGATTCAGAGAAAGATTCCGGGATTGTCCCACGAGATCCTCGTAAGAGGAATCAGAACCACTGCTTGTGTGTTGAGGAGCATTGCTATGCTGAGAGTATTGTTGCCTCTGGCTGGTTCTAACAGACATTGGTGGTGGAAAAACCCTGGTTCCTTCAGGATCCCATGGAGCACCAGGTAACTGCTCAGTTTGGTCATAAACTGGTTTGGTGAACAAAGGTTGCTCAGGAGATTTGCTCCGGGGAGCTGGATCATCGAAAACAGGAGCAGAAGAGTCTCGATATGATGAATGGGAAGTACTGGGAGGCTTTAAACTCTCTGAGGCTCCATGAGGTGTGTAGACATCACCACTGAGGAAGTCCATAGCACCAGATTCAACATGTACTGGCCTCATTGTAGGTGGTGGTGGTGGAGGAAGAACAGGGTTGAAACTCCCTTGTCCAGTTCCTCGTGCGCTCTCTCTTTTCGACCTGCAGATATGGTTTCAATGAATTTTTGGAATCCAAGCCTTGGGATTCAACTGAAATGAGCACAGGATGCGGGTTTACCTGTGAGATAGCTGAGCAAAATCATCATCTGAGTCATCATCTTCGTCATGGTTGATGCTAACAAGCGGTATTGGAGTTGGAGCTGTTGCAGGAACAGAGTTTCCCTTCGCCTTATCATCATGTTGCTGAAGAACGCGCTGCAAGTTGTCGTTTAATGCCAATCCTTGACACAAAAGCTCCTCATCTCTGCAAAAAGGAATGAATTGAGCAAAGAACAGGAGAGTGAAGAAGAAAACAAATGAATCCTTACGATGTAGTGTTGACCAGAGTCATTACACGTCTCTGATAAGTACGGCATTGCTCTACCAAGTCAACTATAAGTTCTTCCTTTATACCCTGTGACAATGGCAACAATAGCGAGTGTTCCAAATCAGATCGAACAACAGAGCCATTAAACATAATAATGTAATAATATCCTACTACCTCAGGATGGCTTGGATCAAGAGCCCCAAGCATGTCCGTCAAAATATCAACTGATCCCTGAGCGCTTTGAATCTCTTCCACACTAGAAAATAACAAAGATACTTAAAAGTCTATAACAACCTTGAGACACAGAATATGGAATTATCTATCAGAACAGGTCTAGCAAACAAGAGTACCTGAGAGCAGAAGCATCATCACTTTGCAAAGAGGCCTGAATAGCAGCATCTTCATCTGATGCAGCAGCGTGAGCAACAATGGGCTGAGTCTGAGGTGGAGTAAAGAATGGTACACTGCTCTCGGTTCGAGGTGGGAACTCTACTCCAGCAGACTAAAGTTTCGAAAAGGTAAAACCGGTTATCAAAACTTTGATACACAATAATAGAGTTCATATATGCATAAAATGGCTCAAGATACATACCCTGAGTTCATTATAAGCATTGTAATAGTGAGGGAATCTACCACCGCTTCCACCAAAAGCTTCTTGCCATGTATCTAATAAACTAAGTATCTTCTCCTTTACACTCAGGTCTGGCTGCATAAATGATAAATGTCCAGTGTAAGCGAGTTTGATAATTAAAATTGAAATTTAGCAAGCGGGTGAGAGCTGGTAAGTAAGAACCTTTTTCTTCACTATTTTGACCATGTCAGGCAAGATATCTCGTTCCACGATAAGCTGGCACACGCTCTCACCACAGTTCTTACTCAGAGTTTCCAATGCCTGAACCAAAAATCCCCCGAGCATTCACCAATGAGAAGAATAAACCAACCCAAAGTATTGTATCAAGGAAAGAGTGTAAAAAAAAGAGGACTTACATAAAGAGCGAGAATCTGCACTTTGGAGTTTTTACTTGCTAACCGTTTCTTGAGAACCTTCACTGCTTCTTTTGCTTGACTACAGAAACAAAATAAGCTCAAAAACTATAAGCATCCTAAGAGCCTAATTAGAAAAAAAAAAGTAATTCAAAATGCGTGGCTGTGAGAGTAAAGAACACATGAAACGATGCTTACCTAGGATCCATGTTGATAATGTCACAGAGTTCAATGTTGATAGCCCAATCAGGACCGATCAGCATATCATTTGTAGCCCTCTCAGCACAAGCAGCCGCGTTATTTGCCATTACAAAATCACTCTTTCAGTCAAATCCTAAAGTTTCAAGCTTCCTACAAGTAAAACAAAACACAGGTTGAAACATCATTATATAACTTCTTTAACTCCAGACAGAACAAAGCCAATTTAAAAACAGATAAAGATGCAAACACTTAACACTGTAATTCACATCACTGAGATCAAAGACTACTAAAAAAAACAAAAAAAAAAAACAATCCCCCAGCAAATCAAATCAAGTGGAGATCAAACAATCAAGAAAGGAATGAATCAAAAGTCTATGCAATAGTTTCAGACAAAACCCATCAGTAGAACAAACAAAGAAGATAACAGAATCAATAAGATATGAGTTACCTGTCTGTGGAGGACAATTGAGAAGGGATGATAGACCGATCGAAGATTTGTGTGCGTCTGACGATCGAGAAGACGGAGACAAGTTTATGAAGAAGAAAAATCTAAACTTTGGTATGTGAACACGATCGGACTTTTGTGTATGTGTCAGCAGGTCATCATCAGCTCTAGCCGTCCATAAAATCAACTGCGTCTTCTTTGTTCTATTACTATTCTTCAAGATGTGTTAATTATTCTTTTTAAAAATTTCAAAAAACAAAAAAAAAAATACAAAAAAAAAATCGAATTTAAAAGTGTACTATTCAAAAAATATATTTATTATTATTTTTATTTATTTAAATAACTATGTATATTTAAATATTATAAAGTAAGAGTAGAAAAATATTTTACTTTTTTAATAAAACATATTTTGTTATTTTATTTTGGTCAATTCTTTTAGATAGTTTTTTTTAAGTTTTTGTTATAAAAATAGTTTTCTAAAAAGAAAATGATCAAAATAGTTTTTTTTGTTAAAAAAATTAATTTTTTATTTTTTTTATTTTTTGAAACTTAGAATTCTAACTTTAAAACTCCACTCTTTAACTCTAGACCCTAAATGTATAATAGTTAATTCTAAAAATATAAGTGTATATTTATTTCAGAAATATTTTGGTTATTTTTTTTTTTGGATGATATTTTTGTGATAAAAAAAATTTTAGAGTTATTTTAAGATTTTTTTTTTTTGTAAGCTCTTTTAGTGAAAAACATATTTTATGGTTATTTGAAGAACTTGCTCTGTTGTTCTTTTCATATAATTTGTATGTAAAGAATAAAATAAAGTTTAGCCACTAAAATATACTCTTAAGTTTCCTTATTTTAGTTTGATTTCATTGTTGACTTTTCTTCTTAGAACCGCGTATCCTAACCGCTGTACGAATAAAACGCGTTTCCAAACACATTTTTTTTTTGTAAGCTCTTTTAGTGAAAAACATATTTTATGGTTATTTGAAGAACTTGCTCTGTTGTTCTTTTCATATAATTTGNGAAAAACATATTTTATGGTTATTTGAAGAACTTGCTCTGTTGTTCTTTTCATATAATTTGTATGTAAAGAATAAAATAAAGTTTAGCCACTAAAATATACTCTTAAGTTTCCTTATTTTAGTTTGATTTCATTGTTGACTTTTCTTCTTAGAACCGCGTATCCTAACCGCTGTACGAATAAAACGCGTTTCCAAACACACCGAAAACGAATACGCGCGTTAAGGACAAGCAAGAACAGCCATTCCACCCAAATTTCTTTAAACAACAACAAAAAAAAAAGAAGTTTTAAACGCTACTTTTTAGGCAGAGATGATATTATTAGTTTTAGCCTTTTAATGCATAAAGGAAGGATAATCAAGTGGTAGACAGATACTGTACATTTAAGTATTCAAAATTCCATAATTGAGAGACTAATCAGTGCACAATAAACTCTAGTTACATAACTAAAATCGTATCCAAAACGATACACATGCTTACAAAAAAAAAAAGAAAAAAAAAAGAGAGAGAGCAAAATTTAGGTGTGTCATAAGAAAAAAGTTGTCATCTTCGTGGCACATTGAAAGGTTTTTCATTCTCTCCGGTCTCTCATCTCCTCTGTTCTTGGAAGACTTATTTGGCCAAGAGACATACTCGGTTTTAGTCTCGTGAACGTACACGCCACAGGAAAGACAAGCAGCTACTTTTCTTGTCCCTGCATTTTGATCAAAAAAAAACATAAGTTTCCATAAACGCTCAAGTTGGTTTGTACTATGCATCTATAAACATTCAGACAACAGTTCTAAATCTGAATATCATTGGTCTTAGAATTATGATCTACAGAGTTTTCATCATTTACGGACAATTTAAAAGGAGTTTTAAACTAGACAAGAAAATGCAGTTTCCATACAACCAAACAAGATCGTTTACACTTCACATGATGAAGAGAAAAGAAAAAGGTAGTATAAACAGCACACACCATATACTTCTACGAACACGGGAGAGTATCAACTCACGAGGAAGATAATTCAAAGATTTAACAAAACGCAAATCCAATGAACTAATGTTCAGATAAGCCGATGGATGTTTCATCATATCTGATCAGAAGACCAAATATCCAAACAATAATAATAATGCGTATAAATGAAAGACTGAAACCTTTTTAATTTCTCAGATTTTAAAGATACATTACATACCTTATGCTGCTTCGGCTCCTATTACTGTTGTTGCTATTGCTACTACCACTCCCACTTCCTCTCGACTCAGACAATCTATTCCACCAATCTCTATCCTCTGTTTTCACAGACTCATCAGAGATCGAAGGTCTCGGTGAAACCTGAGAATCTTTAACCACCGTGCCAGCAGATTCCTTCCCCTTCCTCTTCTTCTTCTTCTTCTTGGACGTATCTTTCTTAGATTCTAAACTAAACGGAAACATCATTTTCAGAAGAAACCCACCGCTGTTTACACTCGTATCAACATGTTTACCACTCTTCGTCTTCCTCACAACCTTACTTGTTCTCTGAGGCAGCAACTCATCGAAGATCTTCCTATCATTCTCTTCCTTCCCCCTCGCTTCAACAAGATCCTTCAGAGAAAGCTCGTAACACGACTCGGGCATCTTACTAACCATCTCCATAAGCTCACGTTGTCCACGAGCAATAGCCTGAGCCTTAGAATCCGGCGAAAGGCTCGAGTAATCTTCGGGACGGTGACGAGGACTACTCGGTGGACTTGTGCTCCACAGAGTAGGTGAACAGACGCCGGAATCTGAGTGATCATTGGGAATACTTGGGAAACACAAGTGGGTTTTACCTGAAGGATCTAACATAGCGATCTTGCAAGAACAAGAGCTAGAGAGGATCCGTAAGTGAGTTATGTTCGGAAACAACTCTTTGGTAGTTACAAAAGTGATTGCTGACCCGTTCATAGTATATACGGTAATACACTATATATAAGGGTTTTTATTTTCTTTTTTTAAGTGAAATAAAGTTGAGTTTAGCTCTGAATATTTTGGAAAAAGATTTTGAGCTTTAATTTGAATGTCACGTTGTAATCTCAGAAGTGGTTAAGTTTAGTATTTAATATAGGGAAAGTTTTGCTGTCAATTGGGGTTTAATATGATTCGCTGATGGTAACTGGATTTCAGGAAGGCTTAAGGGATTAGAAGTCTTAAAAGTCAAGCCCTTCTAGATAGATGATTAGATCATCCTCCTCAAAAAGTCTACGATGACCATATGATAGTTTTTTTTTCTTTCTTTCTTTTGTTTCTTTTGGACTCAGAGGTCATAACTTAGACAACGGACCATCAAGCTAGAAAACGATGTATATATGTTAAAAGAAATTATAATATGATGTGATCATAATCTAAAATCTGGAACATAGGGTTGAAGTAAGAAAGTAGACTTTATGTCTTTCTAGGAGCGTTGGCCTTTGTATATTTAGTCTTTTAATGTTTGTTAAAAGCATACTTGATTAAGCGTGTTTAGTATAAGACACAGAAAAAGGCGTGGTTTATTAGTTTATTCCTGATAAATCTCATATATTTAGGAGACCGGAAGAAAGGAGGACGAAAGATTAAAACGTTAGAAGATGTCCGAGATTATGAAATAAAGACTATTAACCATATATTTTGTTCCGTGATTAAAACCATCAAATGTTATAGTGCTTGGCAATATTTCTCCATGACCAGAAGGTAGGCAGGGGTATTGAGCGGTTTTACATGATTGTTCGACCTCTTGGCTTAGACTCATCTGATGACTATCATCATCACTTAATTTATCCTTCATTTTTGCTGCTTGACCATGGATTATTATTAGGTAAGTCAAACCTAAATATCCTTCACCAAACATATATAGTTCTCTCTGGCCCATATGTCACTTATTTGCGTATGAACCTCTGTTTATGTAGCTGAAGAGTCATTTGGATAAGTAAAGCAGCATCTACACTGAGATCGTCTATTATATGTTCATAACAAAAATAATGAATTTGCTCAGAGGAAGGCATTTCACCCAAAAAAAAAATCAACAACAATCCGAGATTCGTTAAGTACTCTGTTGTCATTTTTCTACATACGAATCTTAGAAAATTTGATTAAACAGTTGCGTTATTTTTACAGGCCACTGCCTATTAGTGAGGGGGCTAGTCTAGGCGAAGCCATAGATTTTATGTTCAAGAAAGCTTTACTGGTGATTGTTGTTGTAACCTTCAGTGAATCCTAATTTGGAAAATTACCAACTCTTCATCACCTAAAAATAGATCAAATAGTGTTTGGTGATTGTTGTGTAACCTTCAACTAATCCAAAAATGGAAATATTTCACGTGGTGTCAATATAAATCTTTTTTTTTTACAGTTTTAGGTCACGGACGTCATGACAAATTCAAAGAAAAGAAGAAATGACACGCAAGTAGGTGACTGTACAAATTGGTATAGTTGGATAAAGATCAAACGCAATTAAAAAGCACAGTACAAGTTTGGTTTTGGTGGTTGATAAAATCTTTAAATGATTTGCTATGTAGGTAACGCTAACGAAAGTTCTCTCAATATAATTCGTTTTTATTCTATTTTTCTTCGATATTATTTGTCCACTATAATTAGTGAAGGAACTAATCCCAAAAAAGCGAGGATGATGATAATTGTTAGACGTTTTAATAGTTAAAAGAAAAAAAAAAGGGTTGGAGATGGATACGAATGACATGTCAAGTCCGACAAGGAAGTACATGCACTTGTCGTCCTTCTAATCCATTGCCCATAAACATCGTTAAAGACACAACTTCTTTCTTGTTTCTTTCTTCATTACTCTTCATCATTTTCTTCTCTTCTTCTTTTACTTTTCTTTTGAAGACATGGCTTTGTGGTTTGCTAGATCCAGAAACCTCGTTTCTAGCTTGAGACAGAACCTAGGTTTGTCGGCGATTCTCATAAAACGCAATTACTCTCATCGCCCCCTTCTTACAAATTCTCAGTTATCTTCGAGGGTGTTTTTGGATCCCTTCACGAGCTTCCGTCACGAGTCTACGGCAGTGGAGACACAGCAAGATTTGGTTCAACAGAGTGATCATGAGGATGATGTCCAGGTAATAATACTCTATTTGGTTATAATATTTATACTATAGCCTTCACGTGGTTATACTTATACATACTTCATTATTAAAAAAATTAGATCTACCTCATAAAAATAATTGGATAACACGATTATTTCAATTGTACAAATCCAATTTGTTAAGGAGTTAGTTAGTTCTTCCAAGGATACGTTAGTTTTTTTCTTTCTAAACTAGTAGATACTTTCGGTTTAATGGCATTTTTCAATCCGGTCTAATTTCCTCATTTCAAATTTGACGATTTCTTGATTCACGGACACTAAACTAAATCCAAATTTAGGTGAGAATGGTTTTCATTATGGTATGTTATATTAGTAATTTAGTATCAAAGATTTTGACAGTAAGAAAAATCAAAATATCTTATCTGGTGTCGGTATGATCCGGTACGAGATCCCATACTTCATAACAAAGCCGCACAAGTCATGAGTAGAAGTGGGGACCACTACTCATACGTATGAACAGTTGAATGGGACCATTCTAGTGCTGTGCGGGTACACTTGCTCTTTGATTACGTGTCATTTATGTAATAACTCATCACAGACTCATATTGCGGACACTATTTTCAACTATGACCCCTGCTCTTATTAAACTTTCTTACATATGCCCCAGTAGTTCTTATTCTTCACACATTTATGAGTTTTAACTTAATACCGATTACTATCTAAACCGTACTTGAACTTTTCTAGGAATTGGATTTTCCGGGCGGCAAAGTCGGTTACACATCGGAGATGAAATTCATACCGGAATCGTCTTCTCGAAGGATTCCATGTTATAGAGTTCTTAACGAACATGGAAGAATCATCTCCAATAGCGATTTTATTCCGGTACAGTTTTTAAGAAAGTTTATAATTCGACTTGGTATACTTTTGGTTTACGTTAACCGATACAATTTTTTTGTTTCCCTTAAATAAAATCATAAAAAGGTAAGCGAGAAGCTCGCCGTGAGAATGTACGAACAAATGGCGACGCTTCAGGTGATGGACCACATCTTCTACGAAGCTCAACGTCAAGGAAGAATCTCCTTCTATCTCACTTCCGTCGGAGAAGAAGCCATTAACATCGCTTCCGCCGCCGCTCTCAGTCCAGAAGACGTCGTGTTACCTCAGTACAGAGAGCCTGGAGTGCTTCTTTGGCGTGGCTTCACGTTAGAGGAGTTTGCGAATCAGTGCTTTGGTAACAAAGCTGATTACGGCAAAGGTAGACAGATGCCTATTCATTACGGCTCTAACCAACACAACTACTTCACTGTCTCCTCTCCCATCGCGTAAGAATATCTGCGTTGATTGATTCTTCTCTTCCACGAAGCATTTTGCTGAGTTTTCTTTTTTCTTGTTTGGTTCAGCACACAGCTTCCTCAAGCTGCTGGAGTTGGTTATGCTCTGAAGATGGAGAAGAAGAAGGCTTGTGCAGTAACATTCATTGGAGACGGTGGCACAAGCGAGGTTTCTTTTATATAATTCTTATTTCTTGCGTAAGGGGTAACCTTTCAAGAATTGAAAATTTATATAGTTTTTGGGTTTGGCTTTATGTTGGATAGGGAGATTTCCACGCCGGGTTGAATTTCGCGGCGGTAATGGAAGCTCCGGTCGTGTTTATATGTCGGAACAACGGTTGGGCTATCAGCACTCATATCTCAGAACAATTCAGAAGTATGAAACTAAATGAACTTCCTCTGTTTTTAACAAACCCTCTGTTTTTGAGTGAGCTTGTGTGGTCCGGTCCATTACAGGTGATGGAATTGTTGTGAAAGGTCAAGCTTACGGAATCCGAAGCATCCGAGTGGATGGTAACGATGCACTCGCGGTTTACAGCGCGGTACGCTCAGCAAGAGAGATGGCTGTGACCGAACAAAGACCTGTTCTCATCGAGGTTAAAACCATAACTAGAGAGACTTATCACAAAGTTCCCTTCATAACTTTTTTTGGTGAAATTATGTTTTTACTGTTCTTTTTTCTTTTTTACAGGCGATGACATATAGAGTAGGACATCATTCTACATCAGATGATTCAACTAAGTACAGGGCAGCCGATGAAATCCAGTACTGGAAAATGTCGAGAAACCCTGTGAATAGGTTCAAGAAATGGGTGGAGGATAATGGATGGTGGAGCGAGGAAGATGAATCTAAGCTAAGATCTAACACAAGAAAACAGGTAGAGATGTTCCCTTAATTTCATAAACCTCCACTACATTCTTGATGTTTAAGATTGAAGTTATTTAAAGCCGTTTTGTGTGTTTGTAGCTTCTACAAGCGATTCAGGCGGCGGAGAAGTGGGAGAAACAACCATTGACAGAGTTGTTTAACGATGTATATGATGTTAAGACGAAGAATCTTGAGGAGCAAGAACTTGGTTTAAAGGAACTAGTAGAGAAGCAACCTCAAGATTATCCTCTTGGTTTTCATATCTGAGTCTAGAGGAACTGTGAAGTTGTGAAAATCTCATTGTCTTGTATGATGTATCATGTATATATAGACTTCTCAACGCAAACTATTTATATTGTCAAATCACCATTACGAGCCTTGAGAATGTTTTTTTTCATCATTTAATAAAATTTCATGGTTTAGAGGTCTAGCTACAACGGCTGACCTTTAACTGGTGATTTAGTATGACTAATGCAAATTTGAATATGTTGATGATAGAAGGTTTCCTTTGTTTTGAGTCTTGAGACTCGAACCTTCGTGGGGTTTGTCCTTATCATATTTGACTTTCGAGACTAAATTTCAGAATCTTCTCTTAACATCTTTGTTTTTTTCTTTTGGTTCATCAGGAGGATCTAATAATGTATCTTGCAATACGTACATTCTACCCTACAACTCATTCACACGTGGTTATGAAAAATAGACAGTTTTAGTATGGCATTTCTTGATGTGTATGAATGTAAATCGGAGAAGAACCAGTTGCCGTATCTACACTTAGCAACGGCTTTTTCAGTTATGTGGACACTCTTGTTCATGCATGTATGTGTGTGTCTTTATCGAATTCCGCAGTATCAGACATCTTTGCGAATCCAGAAGAGAATTGTAAAACATAATAAACCCTTTCCTAACGCTCGCAAAACGCGTAGCTGCATATGGGACATATTCTTCAATTTCATATGACCAGAATTATTAGTAATAAGAATCAAAATACCCATAAAATCACTCCTTGGACCAAACAAGACGTCAGTATGTGAAGCTAGAGAATAAAAAATAAAGGTCCTACCGGGAGTCGAACCCAGGTCGCTGGATTCAAAGTCCAGAGTGCTAACCACTACACCATAGAACCTGTTTGCTTGTTAAATGATCTTCTCATATATATCATAACCAAAACGTATTTTTTTTTCTTTTTTTTTTTATAATTACCGTTCTACGATCTACGTGAACGAAATTGAAATAAAACTTACCCTTAATTGTTAAAAGAAGTTTATAAATTTGAACCTTCATTTGGAGATACTTGGCTCTATTTTTATTTTAAATTAATAAATCTTCAAAAAAGCAGGATAAAGAAAATTAGAGATAAGTTTTGTTTTGTTTTGTTTTGTGTTTCAAGAAAGGAAGATAAATTTTGTTTTATTTGGGTCAACACATGATTTTTGTTTCTACAGAGAAGAAGCTTTTTGTCTTGTTGATATACAGCCGATACTAGCAGCTAACAAGACCTCTATCGAGATTTTTTACAATAGGCGTTACTATTGGCCAGCAACATTTGTCCAGCCCATTTAGTTAAGTGTTATCGAGGTGATACCGTATTTTTTACGCGGATTTGAGTTGTTGTTAAGATACTTTCAACTCCTACTTAGCGACTATAATAGCTAAAGTAGTTTTTTTCACTAGGACGGTTCATTAATAAACACTGCTTAACACTTAACAGCTTTAAATGTCAATCTCATAATTCTAACTTCGGACACTAATAAAAACCGACAGTAAGCAACACTCTGTCGCCTAATCATTATATCCCTAGTCATATAGATAGAGAGCTTCATTTCCCGTACATACAGTACGAAACTTTTTAGTTGTCTCCTGAATATAATTTCCCTGTTAAAATAATTATTTGGAAATGTAATTACAAAGTTAGTGAGTAATTAAGGAAATCTTAAAATGACAACCGTGTGTTGACTCAGTTCAAGACTACTTCCACAGAGCAGATCACTTACCAAAATAGCAAAAACAACAAAGACTATGAACTTTCCAACATAATCCTATGATTCACTTCTAATTAGAGCTAGTCAACTTATAACTTAGGAATATATGTAACTCCAATCATTTAATTACCCAAAAACTTTCAGCGATGTATATATATATATATATATATAAGTACACTCCAATCCAGTTCTTGACAGAGTACAGCTTTGGAATTGTGTTACATTACTAAACACTAACAAATAGAAAAAATGGAGAACGAAATCAAGATTCAGGCTCTCATAATCGGTGCAGGACCAGCCGGTTTAGCTACATCAGCTTGTCTAAACCGGTTGAACATACCGAACATAGTGGTGGAAAGAGAAGAATGCAGTGCCTCTCTGTGGAAAAGAAGGTCTTACGATTGTCTAAAGCTTCATCTCGCAAAGCAATATTGTCAACTCCCTCACATGCCATTCCCTCCCAACACTCCTACCTTCGTCCCCAAGGCAGGTTTCATCAGTTACCTTGACGAGTACGCCACACGTTTCAACGTAAGCCCTAGGTACAACCGAAACGTCAAATCAGCGTGTTTTGAAGATGGTAGATGGATAGTGGAGGTGGAGAACGCAGCGGAGAGAGAAGTTTACTCGGCGGAGTACATGGTCGTGGCTACGGGAGAGAACAGCGAAGGCGTGATCCCGGAGATTCCGGGGCTTGTGGAGAGCTTTGAAGGTGAGTATTTGCACTCAAGGGAGTACAAGAACGGTGAGAAGTTCGCCGGAAAACATGTTTTAGTCGTGGGAAGTGGTAACTCCGGGATGGAGATAGCCTATGATCTGTCTAAGTGGAACACTAAGGTCTCCCTCGTCGTTCATAGCCCTGTGCACGTGCTGACGAGAGAGATCGTACGGATAGGTATGTGGCTGCTCAAGTTTTTCCCGGTAAAGTTAGTTGACCGTTGGTGTCTCTTACTAGCTAAGCTGAAGTTTGGTGATACTTCGAGATATGGGCTTATGAGGCCTGATAAGGGCCCATTTATGAATAAGCTTGTCACCGGCCGGTCACCTACCATAGACGTTGGCTGCCTCCGCGAGATAAAAGCCGGCAAGATTATGGTTGTGCAGGCGATTAAACGTATAGAAGAGAAGAGAGTGGTATTCTTAGATGGAAACACTAAGACCGTCGACTCTATTGTCTTTGCAACTGGTTACAAGAGCAGCGTTTCAAAGTGGCTTCAGGTATGTTTTTTGCAGTTTGGTACAAATGTCTTAATGGCTACAGTGTGTTCTTGTTTTAATGTACTCTGATGTGACTCAGGTTGATGATGGAGACTTGTTCAACGAGAATGGGATGCCGAAACGTGAGTTCCCGGATCATTGGAAGGGGAGTAACGGCTTGTACAGTGTTGGATTTGGGAGACAAGGCTTGGCTGGTATTACAAGAGATGCTCAGAACATTGCTAGAGACATTGCTTCTCTGATTTTTCAGAGAAGCATGAACAAACTCTTCAAGTAAATCATAACCTTTTGAGTTTTTCTTATTAAAAAAAGTCAAGATTCTTCTGTAATTCTTAGAAGAAGTTGGCGTTAGTCTTATTGAATATGCTAACAACATGAAAACATAATGTTATTGATATAGTACAAACAGCTTCATAGCAAGTGAAAAAAAGAAAAGATACATTATTGATAACACACATGAGACATTTGAATGTTCAACAAAACTCATGGTTTAGTTGTGCCAAGAGCGTTTCTGAGATTCGAGTACTTAGTTTCAAGCTCATACCATTCACCCAAGTTCACCAAACGATTAAACTCCTCGAAAGTAATCATCTTTTCCAAATGATCTTTAGTGGTTCCTTTTTCCTTGAGGATCTTGAGGACATCCACAAGAGCTCGAGTTGATGCATAGAGTGAGGTAAGCGGGTGAGCGATCAAATGAAAACCCATTTCTTTAAGCTCATCAGGTGTATGCAATGGCGTGCGCCCACCTTCAAGCATGTTACACAGTCTATAACCTTTTGTGCGCTTTCCTATTTCCTTAAGCTCGTCATCGTCCCTTGGTGCCTCAACAAAGGAAGCATCAGCTCCTGCCTGCACAACCAATCTGTCTTTTATTACCAACCATTCGAAGTAAAAGGCTTTTAGTGTTGTTGACACAAGATGATTTTGGTAGTAACCTCCATGTAGAGATTAGCACGGTCAATGGCGTCTGAAAGGCCTGTTTTTGCAGACAGAGCACGCGCATCAGTTCTAGCGATGAGGAAAAAGTCAGAATCTCCAATGGCGTCTCTGGCTGATGCTATTTTAGCAGCGTGCTCCTCTGCAGGTATGACCTGTTCTCCCCAAGTTAGAAGCCAAATGTCATAACTTGGAACCCCACATCTATTAGGAATAGAACTCAAAACCATATCATTCTTTGACTTTAATTACGAGCAAAAGATGAAAGTGAAACCCATACATACCTCTTTCCCACGCATATGTCCTACAGGAAAGACAATAGAGAGAGTATAAAAGAGTTAGTAGTTTATAGCTATGTGGAGAGAGGAAGAAGAAAAAGAAGAAGATGACTCTTACCACACCTCTTTGGCCATGCCTGATCCTGCACAATAACACCCCAAAGTAACATTAGCACAAGAGGAAGAAACTGTCTTGCAGTTGCTCTAACAGAAGAATACATGACTAACTAATCCAATACATTAAACATAACGGAGTCAGAATCATTAGAGAGATTCATTCAAACATCACTAGAAACAAGAAACTAGTTCTGACAAAGGGTTTTACCTCAAGGAAGCAACCAGCAGCACCAGCTGCGATTAAGTCCTTCACGGTTCTTTGAACATTGAGTGCATTGCCTCCACCAGTATCTGAACAAAAACGTCAAATAACCAAATCTTTAAAGAAACTCAATGAACATATATAACTGTTCAGACATAATAGTTTTTAACTAATAGTAGTTAGGAAGAAAAAAACATATTTTTGTTAGAGGTTTCAGATTCTAGACATGCCTGCATCTGCAATGATGGGTATGCCTGGAGCCGCGGAACAAACCGATCTAGCTGCCGCTGCCATCTCCGGCGGTCTGTAAAACGACAGACGATAAGAAATTAAACGACAGAAGAAGCTAAAAAAGACAAGTGAGTAAAAAAAAGGGACATGGTTTACGTTATCAAACCGAAATCCGGTTTTCCCAAAATAGAGGCGGAGAGAGCGTAACCGGAGATTAACGCCGCGGAGAATCCCGTCTGCTGCACGATAGCCGCCGACAATGCGTCGTAGACACCGGGGATAAGCACTGCGCCTTGCTCTTCGATCAGACGGTGAACACGTGTCTGCATTCTCACCGTCGGATAAGCCCATCTGACGGCGCGTGGGTTTTGCTTGGTTCTGGATGAGATTGAAGAGTTTGAGTAGCAGAGTGAAGTGGATTTGGCCGCCATTAACATCGACATTTTTAGTAGGTTTGAAAAGGTTTTCTTTCTCAGTCAAGAGTGAAGACAAGAGAATCAGTATCGGTCGGATAAATAAGAAGAGGAGAAGAAGTTACTTTCTTTCTGTAATGACATCACGTGTTGCATGTTTGTTACTGTGATTAGTCTCTTAATCATAGTTTAAACAAGATTAGCCTTGTGAATAATTTTGTTGGAAAAGAGATTTAAAAAGCAGCTTTGCAGAGTCTATAATTAGGTATGCTAACGCGCACGTTTACTATTGTTCTGTTCCTTTTATGGATCGTTGTGGTGGAGTTTTGCTCTCAATCACGTGGAGTATTGAGAAGTTAGCCCATGGGCCGAATATGGGCCTAGGGATATGTATAGCATGGAAAATTAGAAATTAAAACACATTTACAATTTTGGTTTAGGCGAGAACTATCATGTTTCCAATTTCTTTCTTACTTGTATTCATTGAAAGAGAAACAAACACCGCATTACGTATCTCAACTACCTTTCTTTTTCATTCTAAAATGTACAGTAATGATGTTTATATGTATATTGCTTCTTCTCTGTTCTGCTTTTCTTTCTCATCTGGTTTCCCTATAAAAGAATAAGTTAATAAAAAAAAAAGAATAAGCTAATATGGAGAATGAAGACATGGAAACTTTAAAAAATATATATAAAAGAAAGTTTATGTATACAATGTTTAAATTTTTAATAAGTTTATCCAATCCAATGAACTAGTGGAAATTTCACTTAGATTTGTCTTGTACTACCTTTCTGTTTGTGCTACTGCATAACTATTATTCTATCAATAATTACTAAGTTATTAGAGCTTTTGGAAATCATGAGACATGCTGTCGAAGACTAATACGTATGAACCCAAAGCACAATTGTTTTTTACATAGCGCGTCCGTATTCGAATGCGTGTTTAGGACCAAACATCCCACTCCTTATTGATAATCTTTTCTTAATACATAGAATAGGAAGAATTAAACATAGTTAACATGTCTACCACTACCATCCGTTTCACTCGAACGTCTAAGTTCCATCGGCTATTATGTGAGCCTATGGCTATGAGGCTAGAGAATTGGTTAAAATTAACAGAGATGTAATTACATACGACTACAAGTGAGTTGTATTTATTACAATCTATTCAATAACCTTCAATTATTTAAGCAAAAGGTAAACCTTGAATCCAAAAACAGGTTTTAAACTTCAGTCACGCGTGTAATAGACTACATAATTAAACTGCAGAAGATTATTCCATCCACACTTTACTATTTCGTCAAAAGAAAAAAAAACATTCATCAACCAACTAGCTAGTAACATCATTTGCTTATAGAAACTTCCGTTTGAATTCCACTGTAAAATTTTTTTTGTGACAATTTATTCCACTGGTAATATTATAGCATAAGAAAGCACCTTTAGTCAATTGAATGTATAATGTTCGTTTAGAAATTAAATTTGTATATGTAGTTGTTGATTTTTATAATGATAACGTGCTGAGATGATACGTATGTATATACCACAAAATAAAATGGAAATTAAGGTTTTATACTTTGTTGTACCAATTAGAAATAGAAGTTATGTAGTGGATAAGATTAAGACTTGAGAGAGAAGAAGTCTTCCGATGTAGGGTATTGCGAGGATAAGGTTGATAAAGAGACTGCGTCAATTATTTAGTAACTTCACCATGTTTAATTTTAAATAAACAAACTGTGATTAGATTCTTTACACATTGACTAAATATCATTACTCGTATGCGTGAAACAACCATTTCACTTGAAGCCATCCCTATACATATGTCCCACTAAACATTTGAAACTTGTATTTATAAATAGTAGCCCAATTAGGCTTCAACATTTTATCTTACCCAAAAATCTAAATCAGAACCGACCCAAAAACATGCAAACCAAAAATTCATGAATACCTAGTTTGGTTCCAGAATTAATCTATCCAAAAGAATAAGAACTGAAAAAACGATTTGAATAGATTTAAATCCGAAAAGAACCGATACGAATAGATTCAATCTAATAATAATTGATTTATACCCGATCTAAAAACATGAATATTCAAGACTATAACTTCATATGTTTTAAAATTTATATTTAAATTTATGATTTAGTTGTAATGTATTTTTGTTTGCAATCTTCATTATTGATTTTGTAATATTTTTAATAATATAAAAATTAAATGCCAAATTTATAGTTTTAATTTTTTTAATTTTAATTATTAATAATTTATTTTTATTTATTTTATAAATTTTTAGATAAATATGACAAATTTCAATTAAATTTGATGAAGTATTGGTATTTTGAGTTTTTCCAGTTATAAATATATGTATCAACCATAGCCGCTATGTGCTCAAAATTACATGTATTATACAAATATTTTAGTTATAGATCTCAAGTGATCCAGACCCTAATATCTAATTGAATCTAAATGTCTAAGGACTAAAAGATTCGGATCCTAATATCTAAGAAACTAAAGATACAGAAACAAAACAAAGTTCATAAATAACATGATTTGAACCTCTTAGTATACATAACAATAGAGATATATGCAAGTTAGGATCGTAGCTTAGCCTAGGCTTATGTTGTGGGTTTAGAGTTGAGAAAGAATGTAATCAAATAGTGTATAACTCACATAAGCTACTGCAAACAAAAAAAAAGTTCATAAACAACATGATTAAAACCCTTTACTATACGTGTTTCAAAAAAAAAAAAAAACTTTTCTATACATGAATAAAGATATGCAAGTTAAGATCCAAATTGGACCTGAGTTTATCTTGTGGATGTAGAGGTGATCAATAAATAATGTAATCAGACTAATTAAACTGAATATACAATCTATATAAATCACAAATCAGTATAGTACCTATATTGAGTAATTTTATGGTACAAAGGTACTTTTCCAAAGTTGACAAAAGAGAGAAAAGAGCGTTTGAACATTTTCATAAAGAATCAACACGCAAAAACTGCACTAACAACAGCATGAAATCGTGAATAAATTTAATCAAAAATGTCAATTGGTGGGAAATGTCGTAGGCGCCCTCGTCACCCCACGATCGTTTCCGTCATGGCTCCCATTTATATCCAACGGTCAGTAATTTTCTTCTAATTATTAAAATCATAAATCGAGTATTATTACCAAGAAAGAAACCGAGTGACAATCAATTTGGTCAAACAGATATCAAAACCAAAAACCGACACGTTACTGCTAATTATCTTTTCCAATGATATTTTAAGATATTTTTAATCATTTTATTCAATAACCTTCTGGAACAGTAGAACTAGAAAAATTCAATTTATTTATTTTTTTATTCAATTAAAGAAATTAATAAATGATTCTTGTAAGCAAATATTCCAGTTTTGGTCCTCTCCAGTCTCCAAAAACCAATCAATCTTCAGATTTGCTTGCTTATAAATCCTGAAAGTTTTTTTTCCTTTCTTAAATTTATATTTCAACTGGAAACCTAACACCACAAGAGTGATCTTTAAAAAGGGTTTAAACACATCTTAAAAAACAAAGACCACAGAACAGACACAGACACAGAGACAAAACCAGAAAATCAGAACACAAAAAGAGTGGTTGTCCTCTTCTGTGTAAACAGTATAAACCTAAAGGTCAAACCTTTGAGGCTTTTTTTCACGACGTTTAAATCAGATTTCCTCTTTGTGCATCTCCAGAATCGAAGACCCTTCTGCTCTTAATCTCTCCTGCTGGTAAATTGACTCTCACCAACCCGATTTTTTCTTCTCACATATCTTTAGAATCTCACTAACATAGTTTTTGCAAGCGGTTTATTAAACTAGTCAATACGCAATTGAAATCGTAGATCCTTGTGCTCGGGGCTCTAGAATTCTTTTCGATCAAAGGAACAAACTTTACATGATTTTGATGGATTTGGGTTGATTAGTTTTTTGGAAAATTTGTTCATTATTTTGGTGAGATTTGGATCATAAAGCTCCATACTTTGTTTATCTATGATGATTGATTAGTAACCAAAAGGCTTAATCCATAAAAAAAAACTCTATTTTGTTTTTTTTTGTGAGATTTGGATCATAAAGTTTAATATTTGGTTTATCTCTGATGATGGATTAGTAACAAAATGGCTTAATCTTTTACTTTTTTTTTTTAATTTTTTTTTTTGGTTTTGCTTTTGCATGATTCAACATTCTTTTTTTCTGTTAAAATTATCAGTGGCTTGATGTTTTTTTTCTGTATGTGGCATTCTTCCAGTGGTGGAACAAAACTGTTGGCTAGAGAACATAACAAAACCAGAGTCATGTCATTGGTGAGGTCGGCAGAGCTATCTGCAGCAGCAGCATATAGGAACCCAAAGCTTTACTCGTTGAATGAGAATGGTTACAACACTGGTGGTGGTACTTCTGTTGATCCAGACAGGTCCAAGAACACTTGCCTGACTGATGATTCTTACCCAAGTCAAAGCTATGAGAAGTACTTTCTCGATTCCCCAACAGACGAGTTTGTACAACAACAACAACATCCTGTTGGCTCTGGTGCCTCTGTTAGCTCATTTAGCTCTTTGGAATCGTTTCCTTACCAGCCTAGACCGGTTCTTGGATGCTCCATGGAATACCAGTTGCCCTTTGATTCAACCTCGACTTCATCAATGAGTCTCTTTGGAGGTTATCAAGCCGGAGGGCTAAGTCCGAGCATGGATGTGGTTGAGGGGGAGTTTGACGATGAACAAATGAGATCAAAGATTCAAGAGCTTGAAAGAGCACTTCTCGACGATGAAGATGATGATGATGATAAGATGATTGGTATAGATCAACTAATGGAGATTGACAATGACTGGTCTTACCAGCAGCATCATGACTCTCCCAAAGAATCCTCATCTGAAGATTCCAACTCTCATGTAAGCAGCAAAGAAGTGGTGTCACAAGCAACAACTCCAAAGCAAATCTTGATATCTTGTGCTCGTGCTTTATCCGATGGCAAATCAGATGAAGCTTTGTCAATGGTGAATGAGCTGAGGCAAATAGTTTCAATCCAAGGAGATCCTTCTCAGAGAATCGCTGCTTACATGGTTGAAGGACTAGCTGCAAGAATGGCTGCTTCAGGGAAGTTTCTCTACAAAGCATTGAAATGCAAAGAGCCTCCTTCTGATGAGAGGCTAGCTGCTATGCAAGTCCTCTTTGAGGTATGCCCTTGTTTCAAGTTCGGCTTCTTAGCTGCTAATGATGCAATAATCGAAGCTATCAGAGGTGTAGAGGAAGTTCACATAATAGATTTCGATATAAACCAAGGAAACCAATACATGACACTGATCAAAACCGTTGCTGAGCTTCCTGGTAAGCGTCCTCGCCTGAGGTTAACCGGTATTGATGACCCTGAATCAGTCCAACGCTCCATTGGAGGGTTAAGTATCATAGGCCTAAGACTCGAGCAGCTTGCTAAAGACCATGGAGTATCCTTCACATTCAAAGCAGTTGCCTCCAAGACTTCCATCGTCTCTCCATCCACACTCGGTTGCAAACCAGGAGAAACCTTGATTGTCAACTTTGCCTTCCAGCTTCACCACATGCCTGACGAGAGCGTCACGACAGTGAACCAGCGAGACGAGCTACTCCACATGGTGAAAAGCTTAAACCCGAAGCTAGTCACGGTAGTTGAACAAGACGTGAACACAAACACTTCCCCGTTCTTCACAAGATTCATGGAAGCTTACGAGTACTACTCAGCGGTTTTCGACTCTCTGGACATGACACTTCCGAGAGAAAGCCAAGAGAGGATGAACGTGGAGAGGCAGTGTCTTGCTAGAGACATTGTCAACATTGTTGCTTGCGAAGGAGAAGAAAGGATTGAGAGGTACGAAGTTGCTGGTAAATGGAGAGCGAGGATGATGATGGCAGGTTTCAGTCCAAGACCAATGAGTGGTAGAGTAACAAGCAACATACAAAATCTCATAAAGCAAGACTATTGCAGTAAGTACAAGCTTAAAGAGGAAATGGGTGAGCTTCACTTTTGCTGGGAGGAGAAGAGTTTGATCGTTGCTTCAGCTTGGAGGTAAAAAGGCAGTGACAATAGTCGGTATATGTTCTATAAAAAAAGAGACTGTTTATGTTTTTATTTCGAATATTGTGTTATATCGCATGCAACTGGTTAGGTCCATCCATCTCCATGTATTATTATTAACCAGAGATCAGGGATATGATCAGAGGTTCTAAAGCTAACCTTAACACTTGTGGTTACAGTACTTGTTTTCGTCTCTCTTATATAAAAGCAGAGTTTTGTTTTACATGTTTTGTATATGTCACAGACTCACAGAGGTATCAGTCTTCTTCAATCACACTTATCAGTAGGAAGACATTAGGAATCTTACATTTTGTTCATCTTGTTACATCCCAACTAAAACTCTGGTAAAGAAGAGTTAAAAACGAAATACACAGAACAAATCATTGATATAAGATCTAAACTTGCTGCTCTTGCTGCTTTCCATTAACCACATTTTGCTTCTTCTCTTCACCTTTCATCTCCAGCGACTTTTCATCCTTTTCAGCAGATTTCTCGCCTTTGTTTCCGCAGTAGATGACGTAGAGAATTAGCTGCAGTGTCCCTAAAGCACATCCAAACCCATTTGGGATCTTCACACAGAACAAAAAAACGTCAAGATTTAAAAATCAAGTTTTTCCTTTTTCTTCTGAAAAGACACAAGGGTGTGAAGTGAACTTACTGCAACAAAAGGGTCACGACCGATAAGACCATAGATGAACCACGAAGTTCCACAGAGGAACACAAAGAGTGACAGAAAGAACGGCATATACTCTACACTCTTTGTCTTTACCACCAACCTCTGTTTATCAAAAAACACAAACAATCCAACAAAACTGAGGAAGCAGAATCAAAGAGATCTTTAGTTTCTTGTCTTTGTTTTTTGCTTACCATGATTGAGAGTGGAGAAGCGTACATGATGATGGAGAAAACTGTAGCTGCAATACCACAAAAGAGTTTTCTACCGTTGCCATGGAGGACAAAGAGAGAGACTAGAGCCACAGTTGCGAATACGGCCAAGACGGCAGTGAAAACGCCAAAGATCTTAGCTTTCTCCTTCTTTGGTGCATAGAGAAGGAAGATCAGCACGTAGATTGTCTCGATCACTGCTCCTGTTCCGTTGATTGTGCTCACAAGCGTGTTGTCCTTTGACACAAAGGGAAGTCCATACCTGAAAAAACAGAGGAAACAGAGGAAACCAAGAAACAGAGTTGTTAAAGCGATGTGATATTAAAAAGACGTTAAGATTGAAGAGTGGTTTAAACCAGGCGGAGAGGAGACAGTTGAGGAGAGTCATAGGGTAAGGGATCCCAGAGAACTGTTCAGTTGATTTGTTCTTGATGATTCTCTTGAATGTTATCCTATTTTTCATTAACCATGAAATTATTAAAAAAAGGAATGATTTTTCAAGAACATAACAGCAAACACAGGCAATAACTTGATAGAATCCAAAACAGAGTCACGGGCTGAAAATAATGAGGATAGAGGGAGGATGAGTACGTACGAAGGAGCCAAGAACAGAAACAGAGCAGTAGCATTTCCTGTAAAAGCAGAACAACGATAGTCTTCAGTGACTTGTAATGGAGAAAAGAGAAGAAGGAGAGAGAGAGAGAGGTTGAGGGAAATGGGTTACCGAAAACGCCGAAGATGGTGTGAGCTATGTTCATCTTTTGATCTCTAAAGAGTTTCTCTTTTTTTTTTCTTGTCAGTGAGTACAAAGTGTGAGAGAGAATGTGGTGAGTGTTGTGTATCAGTGAGCGTCTTCCTCAGAGGGGTATATATGAAGAATTATCGTGTGCCAACCGCTTCACCGCGAAAAAAACAATTATTATCATATTGCAAAAAGGGCCCAAATAAATTAGTGAAATTATTATGTTATTTGGTTTATTTTATAAATAATCAAGAGTTTTTAAAAATAAATTGTAGTTTTTCTAAAATTTGAAAATTATTAGTGAAATTTGTAATGGGTGTTGAGAATAAAATAAATTATATTTTGGGATTGAAATTTTTATCTTTTACTTCTTTCGTCCTTGGGAAGTGAACCACACCCTTGTGACGATTTTGTTTTGTGTGTTTTTATTTTCTCTTAAAGGATTTTGTTAACAGTTTATGGTTGTATACTAAACTAAATAACTACCAAAAAGATAAACTTTTTTTAAAAAAATTGTTTTTATTTCCTAATAAGAACCTTGGGAACAGGCCAGACTGTTCAGATTGCGACTCGAGCCTGCATTTTCTGCGGTGCCGTGGCTGGTATTCTTTTTTCACGATATATATATTTTTGTTAATATCGAATTTTACTTACGATAACTTTTGAAAGTTACTGGCTACATAGCGAAACCAAACCTAACTAACTATCGAGTTTTAAATTTAACGGCGTCAATGAGTAAATAAAAACTAAAGGCAAACATATATAAATTGATCAACGTGTCTTTTTCTTCATATCACTCACTCATTCAGTAGTGTAGCACTTACTCTTTCCGTTTTTATAATTTTTTATTTCACAAAATATAGTTAATTTTTTATTTGGAAATTGTTTCATATCCTTATTACATTTGTATATCTTGTATATGTAATGTTTTTAAAGCTGGATTTGAAATTTTAGAGATTATAACCATCAACATTTTTTAAAAAACTAATAAAAATATTTTTGTATACTTTTGGAGTCTATATCTGTATACATATAATCTTCAAATTTTTGGGAGTTAAGGCTAATATTTCATACGATTATGCACGTATCCGGCTGTTTTTTTTTATGGTGGGTTAACCATAGGTAAAAGAGCTCTTGCTGACGCTCTTTGTTATTATTGTATTTTTGTTAGAAAACTGATGCTCTTTATTAGCAAAGTGATCAAACTGGAAATGTTATACATATAGGTTAAGGTTATACTATTCGACCCGAACCATAGGTTGGTTTATGATAACTTTAACCGGGATAATGCCAACCAGAATTTTTTTTTTGGTTTTGTTATGAAACTAAAGGTCCGACTAGTGACCATTCTGAAAATAAAATAAACGAATAAGAAAAGAATATAAAATAATAAAATAACATGAATTAAAAAGAATGGTTGTTCCTTCTCTAATTTAACAAGGATCAATTTTCTTTTTTATTTCTTTAAAAATAAGAAAAAATAAGAAAGAAAAAATTATTCCTTGTGAATGATAATTGTTTTTAGAAACGTTAGAAAATGCATTATTTTTCGTTGTTCATTGGTCACTATTCCTACCCTAAGTTAAAGTATCGATCAACGTCGGCAGTTGAGTTGATCATGGAAGATGACCTAAAATGGTCGTTTTATGTAGGACAAAATCATGAAACTGAGGCTTTCATTAATTAGATACTTCAATACGTTAATATAAGAACATATATATATATATATAGTTATGTATATCTTTCTTTCTTTTTTTGTAAAAGGGCATTCTAGTTATGTATATCCATTAGCTAAAATTTTTAAAACCTAGCTAACGTATTATTTTTGCCAAGAAAAACAAAATATCCCAAAAAATAAGATAAAATATAACATTCTTTTTATCTCGCTTTTATCAAATGACAAACTTAATTAGTGTGTTGTTGCCTACGTCAAGATCTGTTGAGATTCTGACATTTACGTGGAACAAAGTGATGTAATAATATGTAGACAAAAACAAACGTATAGGGCAGTGGACTGTGCTATAAATATGATTCAGTCTGCAAGCAATGTTGATACTTTATTATGCGTGCTCTCATAGAAACTTAACATATTTGGATGTGTAGCAATTTGTGGATTAATAGCTTCCTTTTTTCTAATATTACTGTAATTTTTATAAAAATGTTCTTTGTTTATTAATTATTTTTTAGTTATTATATAGAGAAATTCCTTTAGATAGCTCATTTTAGTTTGTTTGTCACAAAAATAGTTTTTAAGGAAGAAAATGACCAAAATGTTTTTTTTAGAAGCTAAAAAATTAATTTATATGCATTTATACTTTTAGGGTTAACTAATTTGGACTTTAGGGTTTAGAGTTAAGGGGTGGGTTTGGGGTTAGGGTTTCAAATTTCAAAAAAAAAAAAAAAAATCAAAATTTCAAAAAAAAAAATTTATTTTGATCATTTTATTTTTTTGAAGTTATTTTTGTGACAAAAACTTAAAAATAGCTATTTAAGAGAATTGTCCTACTATATATAACAACTACATATACACATATATAATTCTCATAAATATAGAGAAAATCGCATTTTTGAGTCCCACGTCAATGATTGAAAAGCAAAAGACTGAGAATTGAGGAAAAGAAACAATAATGCTTTAGAAAAGGTGAAATGATGACGTTAGGATACGATTCGTTTTAGCACCACATGGCATGGCACAACTCTTAACGAGTCACGTAGTTCTTTCCTTTTCCAGACATATCAACCTTCCATCTACTATTTTTATAATTTTATTTCTTGAAGAAACCTGGACCATTATTGTGTACCTTTTTTGGTTAGAACTTAATTAGAACTATCGTTAGCATCCAAAAAATCAGAATGAATGATATTTGTATTTTATATTCATATCTAGAATTTAAAAATATTAGACTGGTTTGCCAAATGCGAGTGTGATCAAACGACACTTCTATACTACCTACAAGATAAGCTAGAGACGATCAATAAATATACACAATCTCTCTACTTCAGTCTTCATCCTTGATGTAACAATTCAACTAATTAACAAAATGTTTTTGTTTTATCCAAGTTCTAAGAGTTTTTTTTGTATACGATCGAATCAAAAGAAAACGATATATACAAGAAGGGTACTTACATTCATCGATTGGGGACACAATTTGTATGAATAGATTTGGTTATAACTTCTCAGAATTAAATACTTGCTTGCCCTAAAGGGTAGGGCTTTCTTCTCCACCTTTCTAACTTTCCATAATTTCTTTTCTTTGAAAAACTTAATTTGTACCTTCGAAATGATATTAGTAATAATGTATTTGCACTCTTCTTACCTACTACACTTTTGGCGTCTACCACTCTTACCTTCTTATGATCCTTGGTATTGATGGAATCTTATCACCAAAAACCCAAGTCTTATCATCATCACAATGTTGTAAGATCATTCAGAAAAGTTCTTGAACTCTTTAATGTTTTTTTTGGTATGCCATTTTGCAAAAGACTGCTGCAAAAGAGTACAATAGATTAACTCGAAGGCGGCAGAGTCATTGTTGGGAAGATGTCAAATCTTTGATGTTACATAACCATATTCATTATCTAAAAGCTTTTTAATTAGGACATGATTATCCAGGATTCTTAAGTGGGTTTCGTGCGCACTGTTCGCAGTCTCACTGACACATGACGGTCCACGATTGATTCATAACTAATTATTATTTTTTCTTTAGATTAAAAAAAATATATTTAAAAATTCAATTTGGGTTTCAGGAATAAAGATGATCTAAGTAATACATGAAATGGAAAGTTCTATTTCTTGTGGTGAGCTGTTTATACACGGAGGATGTTTTTCGATAGCGTACATACCAAACAATTAAAAGGATTTGGATCCATTCTGATGAAAAAGGGTCATCTATAGAAACATGGAATGATATTTGATTTACGTGTGGAACTCTGTTCCGTGTGATTATATTATTGGTTTCTTGTCGGTAGATTACTGTGGCAAAACTTTTGTCCTTCTACAGACAAAGCATCTTCTAGTCTATCTGGTTGCTTCTGTTAAGTCCAAATGAAATGTCGGCCAAAAAAAATACTCAGCTCCTTTGATCCGTCAAGAAAAATCTGCTGATAATTTATTTATAATACTCATTGTGCTTCACTAGTTTCTCTGTGTTCTTGGATTTATCTTTGAATAGACTTACTGATTGTGGCCAGCGTCGAACAAACGGTATATCTTGTCTCCTTCTTGGTGCCTTGTATTCTTGAAGGTAAAGTCATGGACATAGTTTAAAAATAAAAAAAATCTGAATCAAGCTGGCTTTTAATCAAAAATCTTTCTGATAACTTCTTTTATAGTTTAGCATTTCCGCGAATATTGCAAAAGCTAAGGAATGTGGCTCAAGTGACGGTGTTTGATTTCAGATGCATGTTTTATATGAGTTCTAAAGCTTTTTCTAGCTTCCCTGCTCGGTCAAGAAGATCAAACATGCAACCCCCTAACTTGAACAGGTATCGTCTCCCAGAAGATGGTATGTTCTTTAGATAAGTTAATAATGTTTTTGGGATACATGGACCGTTGTCTGAATCAACCATTTTTCTTTTTCTTCTTCAGGTTTAAAGGAAGCATGTCTAAGGTGATAAGAGTTGTTTAACTAGGATTGCACTTTCCATCACTCAACATCAGTTCCGCTTTCTATGGAAGATAGCTTCATCCTCTAACCAAATTAATTTAAAAGCCAACTTATGATCTCCTCAATCTGGATAATAACAAATGGAAGTTTAGTTTTACTTATTGGTTGGTTGATCGTTTCTAAACCGGGATACCATGTCTGCTTTTCTGATCCAACTTGGTTTCTTCTCTACCTTGTAAAACATAAATACCGAAAAAGGAAACATTATGTTTCATTTGACGTATTTCTATTTAGTTTTAGTCAAATAACATCTTGTACATTCACTAAAAAAAAATCTTACAGTATGTACAAAACAATTAAGTTGACAAAAACTATTTAAGCTGCCGGTGTAAAGATCATATTGTAAAAACTCAACTTCATCATTGTGGAAACAAGAGATTCTTGTGGGGATGTTGAAACAACAAGAACACTCACGGCAGAGGCATAGGAGGTCTCCAGCTACTGAAGTGGACCAGTTCTCTATTCACAAAACTCCCATTGTGCAGCCAAAACGTCTCGGTCGATTGCTGGAAATTTCTCACTTTGCGTTGAAGCTCCCATAGAATTCCTTTAACTGCACTGCATGGTGCAGAATCTGGACCGTACACAAACAAACATCTAATCTTCCGACCACGGGATATCATTCCTTCTATGTCTCTATCTGTCAAAGAAAGAGACAGTCCGTGTTAAATTTCTTCAAGAATCTGAGCAAATGAAATGAGAAAATGCGGTTTCTGAAGTAACTTATTGTTACCGGGAATTGAAGCCAAGTAATCTAGAAGCTCTGAGCCTATTCGAGATGATGGCCATTTAATGGATACTTGGGCGTAGTCGATGACATTCTGGAAAGGTAGCTCAGCGTGGTCAGATAAGAGAACCGGGACACATTCCTGAACAAGCAAAATCACAAATGTTTATGAGTACATAATCCAAGTTATTAGGTGAAACTAAGCGTTTGGGCAAAGAGATGATAGATCAGACCACAAAGAAAGATTCATAAAATCGAAGAGTCCATGACGATTCCCCACGAGGAGCGAGGCAGAACTTGGCGTTCCTCAGATGTTCAAAATATGTAGTTCTTCCAAACTTTTCAGTTCCGCTGAACTTCAAGTCTGGACACTCCAACTGCTCCACAAAACCACTCATAAGAATCAAACAGGCAAGGAAAAGACAACCAGAAAGAAACATAAGCAGATGTATGAGGATTCTTTTGAGGAAACAATATGAGAGTCTAACCTTATCTGGATATTGCTTTGAGAGGTCTATCAATTTAAGTCTACCAGCCTTCCCTTGCGCACGACCCAAATAATTAGCTAAATACTTCCTCTTGGACAAAGGCAAAGGCAGAACATCAGGTTGTCCATTTTTAGTCATAGCATCATCAACGTTTCCTGGTATGATTATATCTTTCCATGTATTGAAAGCAGTCGTGTCTTTCTTGTCAGTCCTGTCACCCTGCATCCGCAAAGCATTCAATTTTTCTGTAAAACGAACTCTAAGGAACACAATCCTTTCAATGCTATAAGCAGGCACATTGAGACCATCCAATTGACTCGAAACAAAAAGTTTCCAATGAAAAATGTGAAACTCAAAAGAGAAAGAGAGAATTTTTACATAGACCCTTCACTACCAACACCATAAATACTTCAAAAGACAAAAAAACTCATCAAGAGAAAGCAAGATAAGTACCTCGGGAGTAAGGATGATAGAACGGTTGATAAACGTTGACCATGATCTAAACAAGTGAGCTCCAGCACCACTACAGTTGCATAACAAAGAAACCTAATGTCACACACAACACAAAACAATACAATTCATAGAAAAATAAACTTTACTTGTGGAAAACAATTAAAGACAACAAATATTGTATACCTTGGAAAAACAAATATATGATCACGCCCACCGGATCTTCGAAAATACGGCATTTGACTCAAAACCTAGTGAGAATCACACAACATGTGAGCAAGCATCCACAACTGAATCAGTGAGTTACGAACTTGGTTTTCACCTTGACATAGGTCTGGTTAATCTCTTTGTCATTAAGGCCACCCAACATTCTCACACATTTAACATAAGCTGGCACAAAGAACAGATCCGCCTCTTCTTTCTTACTCGTTCTAAACTTTGACTCCATTAGCAACTTGTGTATTTTAACCTAACCATCATCATCATCATAAGCAAAAGAGATTAAGAAATAACACCATACGCGATCAAGTAGCTAACATATCTCCTAATTAATAACATTGCTAAACACAAGAATCACTTAGTTCGCTAAAGCTTAGATTGATAATTGAATTCGCTAATTCAATGCAAAACTAAGATGATTCAGATCAGAGACTGAGAGATTTGAAATTGAACAAGTCGTCACCTGAGATCCCCATTGGCCTTTCAAGCATGCGGCGGTTTTCACACTACCATCTCTTCCGTACATAAGCTCTTTCAGGCCGTTGATCTCGTTCTCGTCGTATACGTAGATCTTAAGCGAAAGGTGGGATCCATACCCTCGCTCCGGCCACCGTGTGGCCCCGTTGTCGCTCGAGATGGCGGAGGAATAAGTACGGTGGAGATCGATCGCCGGAGTAACGGAGTACCATTGATCGAAAAGCCTGGTGAGGAAGAAGGTGGAGACGACGAGAAAAAGAGCTCCAATCTGGTGCGTGCGGGTGCAGGGAGTGGCGTAGTGACTGTACGCACCGAAGTTTCTAGGCTTACTACTTAAGCTCGCCATCTCTCGCTCTCAGTCACTCACTTACTGTTTGTTCGTTTCTTTGGAAAGACGTCGAGATCATAGCGTCAGGTGTTAGCTAAACGGCATCGTTTGATATTGGAAATAAGAATGGCCCATTGGGTTTAGAATGACTTGGTTGCTGGCCCAGTTTCAACATTGACTAAACATTCTTTGATGTTCTTAGTGATTGATTTTTAAACTCTGGTTGTAATGTTTTCATAATTCTGCCGGCTAATGTTTCCCAAGGAAGGTTTTCTCATGTCAGCTTAAGTAAGCTTTGTTTCTATCAATGTTTATTTCTCTTGTTATTAATCAATGAAACGTTTAGTGTGAAAAAATACAAGTTTTCTTGTTCTATTCTCTCTCCTTTATAAAAATTACGTTAACGAGTACATGTTGAACCTGCATAAATTGTTTAGATTGTACTGAATACTATCAACAAGAGAGAAAAAAATACCAGTACGGTCTGGATTTAAACTGTAATCCCCAAATATCCGAAACCATATTATTCAACTATATGACCTTTAGACTTTGCATATAATATTTTTGCAACCGAACTAAGACTATCATTATCTCTGGTCTCTTAATTGAGGTTCTTAGTTTCGGATAAGAGACGAATCTTAACTTTTCTTAGTTAAAAAGACGTCTCTTAAATAAGAGATATAAAAGTCGTCTCTTAGTCGAGAAATGTAAAAAAATAAAACAAAAAATGTCAAATTATGAATTAAAAACCCTGGTTAAGAAACCGATAATAATGATGTCCTTAGGCACATTTGGTTGAATCGACGAGTTTCTTTGTTTTCATATATAATCAGGTTTCTTTTATTACAGTACTAATTAAGACTTCTGTGTGAAATAGAGCTGGTATTCATGTAAACAATTGAAACAAAAGGTAAGATGGACTTTGTCTCTGCAAATATAATAATGATTAAGGAATTGCATAAAATATATAGTGAGAAAAATAACTGTAAGTCTTACAAAGACATTAGAGTCTCTATGTGATTAGAATAAACTGCCAAGGTACGTAAAATGTCGTTTTCTCCAATCCCATTACGGCGCCTAAACTGATCATCCACAAGTCCTTCAACTACTACGCTTCTGTAGCTGTCTGTGTTCGGATCAAAATATAGAATCTGAACCGGATCCACCAATCGTGATGGTAAATAAATCAACTCACCGGCATCATTGAACCCTCTCAATTCTAAAAAGCCTTGCGAAACTTCATCATAGCGAGGAAAAGGTTGATGGAAATTTTTATACGACCACTCGTGTTTCTCTGCATCCTCCAAAATCCATATTCTGATATCATTAGGTAGTGAAATAACACAAGCTAACTTCCCTTGGTAAAGTACGGGGAAAATGTTAGGAGTATCAATATAAATATGATACCAAGGTACTTTGATCATACTCATCTTTTCAGATCTGACATGGAAGCTCACCAGGATATAATCATTACTATGAGGTTTAAGAGAGGCTAAGTAATAGATAAACCCGTTAATAATGTGTTGTCCAGGACAATAAGGGACATGTTCAGGGATCTCTTGGATGACTCTCCATGACTGATCATGATGATCTCCAGTCAATGTAAGGACCCGAGGTCGTTTATCTCCTTTAGTGCTATATGGATACCTAGGCATAGACAGCACTTTGTACGTAGCATCTATTGGGTCGAATCCTAAAAAGCAGCTCATGTTACTCCACCCTCTTTGGGGATGAGGTAAGGTTACGGTGCGTCTTATGGTTGGGTTCCATACTTCGAGCGTGAGAGATATAGTGGAGCAGATCATGCCATGGACCGACACGTTCCAAAACACGC
The DNA here is from genome assembly GCA_012274485.2 of Sinapis alba. Taxonomy (NCBI): domain Eukaryota; kingdom Viridiplantae; phylum Streptophyta; class Magnoliopsida; order Brassicales; family Brassicaceae; genus Sinapis; species Sinapis alba. The sequence goes on from MU107412.1 coordinate 52,572, forward strand.
TACGATTTTCTGGATAAGCCATCGCGTAACTCTCCACCGGTTGAGGCTTGTTGTCCGAATTTTGGTTTTGTGGTATGGAGAAACCAAAGAGCT
>MU107413.1:3851-34079 GCA_012274485.2 Sinapis alba
TACTGATAGGCTGATACGATCAGCCATCCGTACTGCCTGGATGGACCAAGGACTGTCCAGACTTGTCCATAAGGCCATGAAAAATCGACCCATACAAATTGATAGGCTGATACGATCAGCCATCCGTACTGACTGGAAGGACCAAGGACTGCCCAGACTGGTCCATCAGGCCATGAAAAATCAACCTATACGTACTGATAGGATTATTTGATCAGCCTTAACTTTACTGAATGGAAGGATTTAACTCAAAGGACCATGGACTGTCCGGACTGGTCCCATCAGTTCATGAAAAATGACCCATACATACTGATAGACTGATACAATCAGCCATCCGTACTGCCTGGATGGACCAAGGACTGTCCAGACTTGTCCATAAGGCCATGAAAAATCGACCCATACGTATTGATACGCTGATACGATCAGCCATCCGTACTGACTGGAAAGACCAAGGAATGCCCAGACTGGTCCATCAGGCCATGAAAAATAAACCCATACGTACTGATAGGCTAATATGATCAGCGTTATCCATATTGAATTGAAGGATTTAACTCAACGAACCAGGGACTGTCCGGACTGGTCCCATCAGTACATGAAAAATGACACATAAGTACTGATAGGCTGATACGATCAACCATCCTTACTGCCTGGATGGACCAAGGACTGTCTAGACTTGTCCATCAGGCCATGAAAAATCAACCCATACATACTGATAGGCTGATATGATCAGCCATCCGTACAGCCTAGAAGGACCAAGGACTGTCCAGACTGGTCAATCAGGCCATGAAAATCAACCGATACGTACTAATAGGCTGATATGATCAGCCTTTACCTTACTGAATGGAAGGATTTAACTTAACGGACCATGGACTGTCCGGACTGGTCCCATCAGTACATGAAAAATAACCCATACGTACTGATAGGCTGATACAATCAGCCATCCATACTGACTGGATGAACCAAGGACTGTCCATACTTGTCCATCAGGACATGAAAATCGACCCATACGTACTGATAGGCTGATACGATCAGCCATCAATACTGCCTGGATGGACCAAGGACTGTCCAGACCTGTCCATCAGGCCATGAAAAATCGACCCATACATACTGGTAGGCTGATATGATCACCCATTCGTACTGCCTAGAAGGACCAAGGGCTGTCAAGACTGGTCAATCAGGCCATGAAAAATCGACCCATACATACTAATAGGCTGATATGACCAGCCATCCGTACTACCTAGAAGGACGAAGGCCTGTCCACACTGGTAAATCAGGCCATGAAAATCGACCCATACATACTGATAGGTTGATATGATACGCCTTAACCTTACTGAATGGAAGGATTTAACTCAACGGACCATGAACTGTCCGGACTGGTCCCATCAGAACATGAAAAATTCCCCATACTTACTGATAGGCTGATACGATCAGCCATCCGTACTGCCTGGATGGACCAAGGACTGTCCAGACTTGTCCATCAGGCCATGAAAAATCGACCCATACATACTAGTAGGCTGATATGATCACCCATTCGTACTGCCTAGAAGGACCAAGGACTGTACAGACTGGTCAATCAGGCCATGAAAAATCGAACCATACATACTAATAGGCTGATATGATCAGCCATCCGTACTACCTAGAAGGACGAAGGCCTGTCCATACTGGTCAATCAGGCCATGAAAATCGACCCATACGTACTGATAGGTTGATATGATACGCCTTAACCTTACTGAATGGAAGGATTTAACTCAACGGACCATGAACTGTCCGGACTGGTCCCATCAGTACATGAGAAATGCCCCATACTTACTGATAGGCTGATACGATCAGCCATCCGTACTGCCTGGATGGACCAAGGACTGTCCAGACTTGTCCATAAGGCCATGAAAAATCGACCCATAGAAATTGATAGGCTGATACGATCAGCCATCCGTACTGACTTGAAGGACCAAGGACTGCCCAGACTGGTCCATCAGGCCTTGAAAAATTAACCTATACGTACTGATAGGATGATTTGATCAGCCTTAAATTTACTGAATGGAAGGATTTAACTCAAAGGACCATGGACTGTCCGGACTGGTCCCATCAGTTCATGAAAAATGACCCATAAATACTGATAGACTGATACGATCAGCCATCCGTACTGCCTGGATGGACCAAGGACTGTCCAGACTTGTCCATAAGGCCATGAAAAATCGACCCATACGTATTGATACGCTGATACGATCAGCCATCCGTACTGACTGGAAAGACCAAGGACTGCCCAGACTGGTCCATCAGGCCATGAAAAATAAACCCATACGTACTGATAGGCTAATATGATCAGCGTTATCCATATTGAATGGAAGGATTTAACTCAACGAACCAGGGACTGTCCGGACTGGTCCCATCAGTACATGAAAAATGACACATAAGTACTGATAGGCTGATACGATCAACCATCCTTACTGCCTGGATGGACCAAGCACTGTCTAGACTTGTCCATCAGGCCATGAAAAATCGATCCATACATACTGATAGGCTGATATGATCAGCCATCCGTACTGCCTAGAATGACCAAGGACTGTCCAGACTGGTCAATCAGGCCATGAAAATCAACCCATACGTACTAATAGGCTGATATGATCAGCCTTAACCTTACTGAATGGAAGGATTTAACTTAACGGACCATGGACTGTCCGGACTGGTCCCATCAGTACATGAAAAATAACCCATACGTACTGATAGGCTGATACGGTCAGCCATCCATACTGCCTGGATGGACCAAGGACTGTCCAAACATGTCCATCAGGCCATGAAAAAACGACCCATACGTACTGATAGGTTGATATGATCAGCCTTAACCTTACGGAATTGAAGGATTTAACTCAACGGACCACGGACTGTCCAGACTGGTCCCATCAGTACATGAAAAATGACCCATACGTACTGATAGGCTGATACGGTCAGCCATCCGTACTGACTGGATGGACCAAGGACTGTCCAGACTTCTCCATCAGACCATGAAAAATCGACCCATACATACTTATAGGCTGATATGATCAGCCATCCGTACTGCCTAGAAGGACGAAGGACTGTCCAGACTGGTCAATCAGGCCATGAAAATCAACACATACGTACTGATAGGCTGATATGATCAGCCTTAACCTTACTGAATGGAAGGATTTACCTCAACGGACCATGAACTGTCCGGAATGGTCCCATCAGTACATAAAAAATAACCCATACATACTGATAGGCTGATACGATCAGCCATCCATACTGCCTGGATGGACCAAGGACTGTCCAAACATGTCCATCAGGCCATGAAAAAACGACCCATACGTACTGATAGGCTGATATGCTCAGCCATCCGTACTGCCTAGAAGGACCAAGGACTGTCCAGACTGTTAAATCAGGCCTTGAAAAATCGACCCATATGTATTGATAGACTTATATAATCAGCCTTAACCTTACTGAATGGAAGGATTTAAGTCAACGGACCATGGACTGTTCATACTGGTCCCATCAGTACATGAAAAATGCCCCATACATACTGATAGGCTGATACGATAGGCCATCCATACTGCCTGGATGGACCAAGGACTGTCCATACTGTCCATAAGGCCATGAAAAATCGACCCATACATATTGATAGGCTGATACGATCAGCCATCCGTACTGACTGGAAGGACCAAGGACTGCCCAGACTGGTCCATCAGGCCATGAAAAATCAACCCATACGTACTGATAAGCTTATATGATCAGCCTTAACCTTACTGAATGGAAAGATTTAACTCAACGGACCATGGACTGTCTGGACTGGTCCACTCAGTACATGAAAAATGACCCATACGTACTGATAGGCTGATACGATCAGCCATTCGTACTGCCTGGATGGACCAAGGACTGTCCAGACTTGTCCATCAGACCATGAAAAATTACCCATACATACTGATAGGCTGATGCGATCAGCCATCCGTACTGCCTGGATGGACCAAGGACTGTACAGACTTGTCCATTTGGCCCAGAAAAATCGACCCATACGTACTGATAGGCTGATATGATCAGCCATCTGTACTGCCTAGAAGGACCAAGGACTGCCCAGACTGGTCCATCAGGCCATGAAAAATCAACCCATACGTACTGATAGGCTAATATGATCAGCGTTATCCGTATTGAATGGAAGGATTAAGTCAACGAACCAGGGACTGTCCGGACTGGTCCCATCAGTACATGAGAAATGACCCATAAGTACTGATAGGCTGATACGATCAGCCATCCTTATTGCCTGGATAGACCAAGGACTGTCCAGACTTGTCCATCAGATCATGAAAAATCGACCCATACATATTGATAGGCTGATATGATCATCCATCCGTACTGCCTAGAAGGACCAAGGACTCTCCAGACTGGTCAATCAGGCCATGAAAATTGACCCATACGTACTGATAGGCTGATATGATCAGCCATCCGTACTGCCTAGAAGGACCAAGGACTTTCCAGACTGGTCAATCAGGCCATGAAAAATCGACCCATACGTATTGATAGGCTGATATGATCAGCCTTAACCTTACTGAATGGAAGGATTTAACTCAACGCACTATGGACTGTCCGGACTGGTCCCATCAGTACATGAAAAATAACCCAAAAGTATTGATAGACTGATACTATCAGCCATCCATACTTCCTGGATGGACCAAGGTCTGTCAAAACTTGTCCATAAGGCCATGAAAAATCGACCCGTACGTATTGATAGGCTGATACGATCAGCAATCCGTACTGACTAGAAGGACCAAGGACTACCCAGACTGGTCCATCAGGCCCTGAAAAATCAATCCATACGTACTGATTGGATAATATGATCAGCGTTATCCGTATTGAATGGAAGGATTTAACTCAACGAACCAGGGACTGTCCGGACTGGTACCATCAGTACATGAAAAATGCCCCATACGTACTGATAGGCTGATACGATCAGCCATCCATACTGCCTGGATGGACCAAGGACTGTCCATACTGTCCATAAGGCCATGAAAAATCGACCCATACATATTGATAGGCTGATATGATCAGCCATCCGTACTGACTGGAATAACCAAGGACTGCCCAGACTGGTCCATCAGGCCATGAAAAATCAACCCATACGTACTGATAAGCTTATATGGTCAGCATTAACCTTACTGAATGGAAAGATTTAACTCAACGGACCATGGACTGTCCGGACTGGTCCCATCAGTACATGAAAAATGACCCATACATACTGATAGGCTGATACGATCAGCCATCCGTACTGCCTGGATGGACCAAGGACTGTCCAGAGTTGTCCATCAGACCATGAAAAATGACCCATACGTACTGATAGGCTGATACGATCAGCCATCCTTACTGCCTGGATGGACCAAGGACTGTACAGACTTGTCCATCAGGCCATGAAAAATATGCCCATACGTACAGATAGGCTGATATGACCAGCCATCTGTACTGCCTAGAAGGACCAAGGACTGTCCAGACTGGTCAATCAGGCCATGAAAATCGACCCATACGTACTAATAGGCTGATGTGATCGGCCTTAACCTTACTGAATGGAAGGATTTAACTCAATGGACCATGGACTGTCCATACTGGTCCCATCAGTACATGAAAAATGACCAATATGTACTGATAGGCTAATACGATCAGCCATCCGTACTGCCTGGATAGACCAAGGACTGTCCTAACTTTTCCATCTGGCCCAGAACAATCGACCCATACGTATTGATAGGCTGATATGATAAGCCATCCGTATTGCCTAGAAAGACCAAGGACTGTCCAGACTGGTCAATTAGGCCATGAAAAATGGACCCATACATACTGATAGGATGATATGATCAGCCTTAACCTTACAGACTGAAAGGATTTAACTCAACGGCAATGGACTGTCCGGACTGGTCCAATCAGTACATGAAAAATTACCCATACGTACTGATAGACTGATACGATCAGCCATCCGTCCTGCCTGGATGGACCAAGGACTGTCCAGACTTCTCCATAAGGCCATGAAAAATCGACCCATACATATTGATACGCTGATACGATCAGCCATCCGTACTGACTGGAAGGACCAAGGACTGCCAAGACTGGTTCATCAGGCCATTAAAAATCAACCCATACGTACTGATAGGCTAATATGATCAGCGTTATCCATATTGAATGGAAGGATTTAACTCAACGAACCAGGGACTGTCCGGACCTGTCCCATCAGTACATGAAAAATGACCTATAAGTACTGATAGGCTGATACGATCAGCCATCCTTAGTGCCTGATCATATCAGCCTATCAATACATATAAGTCAATTTTTCATGGCCTGATGGACCAGTCTGGACAGTCTTTGGTCGTTCCAGGCAGTACGGATGGCTGATCGTATCAGCCTATCAGTACGTATGGGTCATTTTTCATGTATTGATGTCACCAGTCCAGACAGTCCATGGTCCAATGAGTTAAATTCTTCCATTCAGTATGGATAAGGCTGATCATATCAGCCTATCAGTACTTATGGGTCAATTTTTCATACCCTGATCGACCAGTCTAGACTGTTCTTGGTCCCTCCAGGCAGTAGGGATGGCTGATCGTATATGCCTATTAGTACATATGGGTCATTTTTCATGTACTGATGGGACCAGTCTGGGCGGTCGATGGTCCGTTGAGTTAAATCCTTCCATTCAGTATGGATAAGGCTTATCATATCAGCCTATTGGTAAGTATGGGTCGATTTTGTATGCCCTGATGGACCAGTTTGGACAGTCCTTGGTCCTTCCAGGCAGTACGGATGGCTGATCGTGTCAGCCTATCAGTACAAATGGGCCATTTTTTATGTACTGATGGCACCAGTCCGGACAGTCCATCGTTCGTTGAGTTAAATCCTTTAATTCAGTACGGATAAGACAAATCGTATCAGCAGGTCAGTATGTATGGGTCGATTTTTTATGGACTTATTAACCAAGTTTGGACAGTCCTTGGTCCTTCCAGGCAGTACGGATGGCTGATCGTATAAGCCTATCAGTATGTATGGGTCATTTTTGATGTACTGATGGGACCAGCCTGGATAGTCCATAGTCCGTTGAGTGAAATCCTTCCATTCAGTACTGATAAGGCTGATCATATCAGCCTATCGGTATGTATGGGTCAATTTTTCATGGCCTGATAGACCAGTATGGACAGTCCATGATCCGTTGAGTGAAATCCTTCCGTTCAGTACGGATAAGAAAAATCGTATCAGCCTATCAGTACGTATGGGTCGATTTTGTATGCCCTGATGGACCAGTTTGGACAGTCCTTGGTCCTTCCAGGCAGTACGGATTGCTGATCGTATCAGCCTCTCAGGACGTATGGGTCATTTTTCATGTACTGATGGCACCAGTCCGGACAGTCCGTGGTTTGTTTAGTTAAATCCTTCCATTCAGTACGGATAAAACAAATCGTATCAGCATGTCAATAAGTATGGGTCGATGTTTTATGGACTGATGAACCACCTTTGGACAGTCCTTGGTCCTTCCAGGTACTAAGGCTGGCTGATCGTATCAGCCTATCAATACGTATGGGTCATTTTCATGTACTGATGTGACCAGTCCGGACAGTCCATGGTCCAATGAGTTAAATCCTTCAATTCAGTACAGATAATGCTGGTCATATTAGCCTATCAATACATATGGGTCGATTTTTCATGGCCTGATAGACCCGTCTGGACAGTCATTGGTCCCTCGAGGCAGTACGGATGGCTGATCGTATAAGCCTATCAGTATGTATGGGTCATTTTTCATGTACTGATGGCACCAGTCCAAACTATCCATGGTTCGTTGAGTTAAATCCTTCAATTTAGTACGGATAAGGCAGATTGTATCAGCATGTCGGCACGTATGGGTCAATTTTTATGGACTGATTGACCAAGTTTGGACAGTCCTTGGTCCTTCCATGAAGTACAGATGGCTGATCGTATCAGCCTATCAATACGTATGGGTCATTTTCATGTACTGATGTGACCTGTACAGACAGTCCATGGTCCTATGAGGTAAATCCTTTCATTCAGTATGGATAAGGCTGACCATATCAGACTACCAGTACATATGGGTCAATTTTTAATGGACTGATGGACCAGATGTGACCAGTCCGGACAGTCCATGGTCCAATGAGTTAAATCCTTCCATTCAGTACGTATAAGGCTGATCGTATCAGCATGTCGGTATGTATGGGTTGATTTTTTATGGACTGATGGACCAAGTTTGGACAGTCCTTGGTCCTTCCAGGCAGTACAGATGGCTGATCGTATTAGCCTATCAGTACGTATTGGTCATTTTTCATGTACTGATGGGATAAGTCCGGACAGACCATGGTCCGTTGAGTTAAATCATTCTATTCATTACGGATAAGACTTATCGTATCAGCCTATACGTACGTATGGGTCAATTTTTCATGGCCAGATGGACCAGTTTGGATAGTCCTTGGTCTTTCCAGTCACTACGCATGGTTGATCGTATCAGCCTATCAGTATGTATGGGTCATTTTCATGTACTGATGGGACCAGTCTGCAGTACATGGTCTATTGGGTTAAATCCTTCCATTCAGTACGGATAAGGATGATCATATCAAACTATCAATACTTATGGGTCGATTTTTCATGGCCTGATGGACCAGTCTGGACAGTCCTTGGTCCCTCCAGGCAGTAGGGATGGATTATCGTATAAGCCTATCAGTACGTATGGGTCATTTTTAATGTACTGATGGGACCAGTCTGGATAGTCCATGGTCCGTTGAGTGAAATCCTTCCACTCAATACGTATAAGGCTGATAATATCAGACTATCAATACTTATGGGTCGATTTTTCATGGCCTGATGGACCAGTCTGGACAGTCCTTGGTCCCTCATGGCAGTAGGGATGGCTGATCGTATAAGCCTATCAGTACGTATGGGTCGTTTTTCATGTACTGATGGGACCAGTCCAGATAGGCCATGGTCCGTTGAATTAAATCCTTCCATTCAGTATGGATAAGGCTGATCAGATAAGCTTATCAATATGTATCGGTCGATTTTTCATGCCCTGATGGACCAGTTTGGAGAATCTGTGGTCCTTCCAGGCAGTACGGATTGCTGATCGTATCAGCCTGTCAATACGTATGGGTCATTTTTCATGTATTGATGGGACCAGTCCGGACAGTCCATGGTCCGTTGAGGTAAATCCTTCCATTCAGTACGGATAAGGCTGATCATATCAGCCTATCAGTATATATGCGTCGATTTTTCATGCCCTGATGGAACAGTTTAGACAGTCCGTGGTCCTTCCAGGCAGTATGGATGGCTGATCGTATCTGCCTATCAGCACGTATTGGTCATTTTTCATGTACTGATGGCACCAGTCCAAACTATCCATGGTTCGTTGAGTTAAATCCTTCAATTTAGTACGGATAAGGCAGATTGTATCAGCATGTCGGCACGTATGGGTCAATTTTTATGGACTGATTGACCAAGTTTGGACAGTCCTTGGTCCTTCCATGAAGTACAGATGGCTGATCGTATCAGCCTATCAATACGTATGGGTCATTTTCATGTACTGATGTGACCTGTACAGACAGTCCATGGTCCTATGAGGTAAATCCTTTCATTCAGTATGGATAAGGCTGACCATATCAGACTACCAGTACATATGGGTCAATTTTTAATGGACTGATGGACCAGATGTGACCAGTCCGGACAGTCCATGGTCCAATGAGTTAAATCCTTCCATTCAGTACAAAAAAGGCTGGTCATATAAGCCTATCATTACGTATGGGTCGATTTTTCATGGCTTGATAGACCAGTCTGGACAGTCCTTGGTCCTTCCAGGCAGTACGAATGGCTGATCGTATTAGCCTTTCAGTATGTATGGGTCATTTTTCATGTACTGATTCCACCAGTCCAGATAGTCCATGGTCCAATGAGTTAAATCTTTCTATTCAGTATGGATAAGGCTGATCATATCAGCCTTTATGGACGTATAAGCCTATCAGGACGTATGGGTCATTTTTCATGTACTGATTGTACCATTCTGGACACTTTATGGTCCATTTAGTTAAATCCTTTCATTCAGTATGGATAAGGCTGATCATATCAGCCTATCAGTACGTATGAGTCTATTTTTGATGGCCTGATGGACCAGTCTAGACACTCCTTGGTCCCTCCAGGCAGTACGGATGGCTGATCATATAATCTTATCAGTACGTACGGGTCATTATTCATGTACTGATGGGACCAGTCCAGATAGTCCATGGTCCGTTGAATTAAATCCTTCCATTCAGTATGGATAAGGCTGATCATAGAAGCCTATCAATAGGTATCGGTCAATTTTTCATGCTGTGATGGACCAGTTTGGAGAATCTGTGGTCCTTCCAGGCAGTACGGATTGCTGATCGTATCAGCCTGTCAGTACGTATGGGTCATTTTTCATGTAATGATGGGACCAGTCCGGACAGTCCATGGTCCATTGAGGTAAATCCTTCCATTCAGTACGGATAAGGCTGATCATATCAGCCTATCAGTATGTATGCGTCGATTTTTTATGCCCTGATGGACCAGCTTAGACAGTCCGTGGTCCTTCCAGGTAGTACGGATGGCTGATAGTATCAGCCTATCAGTAAGTATGGGTCATTGTTCATGTACTGATGGCACCAGTCCGGACTGTCCATGATTCGTTGATTAAATCCTTCCATTTAGTACGGATAAGGCAGATCGTATCAGCATGTCGGTATGTATGGGTCAATTTTTATGGACTGATGGACCAAGTTTGGACAGTCCTTGGTCCTTTCAGGCAGTACAGATGGCTGATCGTATCAGCCTATCAATACGTATGGGTCATTTTCATGTACTGATGGCACCTGTCCAGATAGTCCATGGTCCTATGAGCTAAATCCTTCCATTCAGTATGGATAAGGCTGATCATATCAGCCTATCAGTACGTATGGGTCAATTTTTAATGGCCTGATGGACCAGTCTAGACAGTCCTTGGTTCCTCCAGGTAGTACGGATGGCTGATCATATAATCCTATCAGTACGTATGGGTCATTTTTCATGTACTGATGGGACAAGTCCAGATAGTCCATGGTCCGTTTAATTAAATCCTTCCATTCAGTACTGATAAGGCTGATCATATCAACCTATCAAGACGTATGGATCGATTTTTCATGGCCAGATGGACTAGTCTGGACAGTCCTTGGTCCTTCCAGGCAGTACGGATGGCTGATTGTATTAGTTTATCAGTACATATGGGTCACTTTTCATGTACTGATGGGACCAGTCCATACAGTCCATGGTCCGTTGAGTTAAATCCTTCCTTTCAGTACGGATAAGGCTGATCATATCAGCTTGACAGTACGTATGGGTCAATTTTTTGTGGACTAATGGCCTGTATCTTGACAGTCCTTGGTCCTTCCAGGCAGTACGGATGGTTGTTCGTATCAGCCTATCAGTACATATGGGTCAATTGTTCGTGGCCTAATGGACAAGTCTGGACAGTCCTTGGTCCTTCCAGGCGGTACGAATGGCTGATCATATCAGCCTAACAGTACATATGGGTCATTTTTCATGTACTGATGGGACCAGTCTGGACGGTCCATTGTCCGTTGAGTTAAATCCTTCCATTCAGTACGGATAAGATTGATTATATCAGTTTATCAGTACATATGGATTGATTTTTCATGGCCTGGGGGACCAGTCTGGACAGTCCTTGGCCCTTACAGGCAGTAAGGATGGTTGATCGTATCAGCCTATATCTACGTAGGGGTCATTTTTCATGTACTGATGGGACGAGTCCAGATAGTCCATGGTCCGTTGAATTAAATCCTTCAATTCAGTACGGATAAGACTGATCATATCAGCCTATCAGTACGCATGGATCAACTTTTCATGGCCTGGGGGACCAGTCTGGACAGTCCTTGGTCCTTCCAGGAAGTACGGATGGCTAATCGTATCAGCCTATCAGTACGTATGGGTCATTTTTTATGTACTGATGGGACCAGTCTTGGTAGTCCATGGTCCGTTGAGTTAAATCCTTCCATTCAGTACTGATAAGGGATATCATATCAGCCTATCAGTACGTATGGGTCCATTTTTCATGGCCTGATGGACCAGTCTGGACAGTCCTTCCAGGCAGTACGGATGGCTGATCGTATCAGGCGGTCATTACGTATGCGTAATTTTTCATGTACTGATTGGACCAGTACGGACAGTCCATGGTCCGTTGAGTTAAATCCTTCCATTCAGTACGGATAAGGCTGATCATATCCGCCAATTAGTATGTATGGGTTGAATTTTTATGGCCTGATGGACCAGTTTGGACAGTCCTTGGTCCTTCCAGGCAGTACGAATGGCTTATCATATCAGCCCATCAGTATGTATGGGTAATTTTTCATGTATTTATGGGACCAGTCCGGACAGTCCATTGTCCGTTGAGTTAAATCCTTCCATTCAGTACGGTTAAGGCTGATCATATCAACCTATCAGTACGTATGGGTCAATTTTTCATGGCCTGATGGACCAGTCTGGACAATCCTTGATCCATCCAGGCAGTACGGATGGCTAATCATATCAGCCTATCAGTACCTATGGGTAATTTTCATGTACTGATGGGACCAGTCCGGACAGTCAATGGTCCAGTGAGTTAAATCCTTCCAATCAGTACTGATAAGGCTGATCATATCAGCCTATCAGTTTTATGGGTCAATTATTCATTGCATGATGGACCCATGCTTGATAGTCATTGGTCCTTCCAGGCAGTACAAATGGCTTATTGTATCAGCCTATCAGTACGTATGGGTCATTTTTTATGTACTGATGGGACCAGTCCAGACAGCCAATGGTGCGTTAAGTTAAATCCTTTTACTCAGTTCTGATAAGGCTGATAATATCATCCTATCAGTTTTATGGGTCAATTATTCATGGTATGATGGACCCAGTCTTGATAGTTCCATGTCCTTCTAGGCAGTACGAATGGCTGATTGTATCAGCCTATCAGTACGTATGTGTCATTTTTATGTACTGATGGTACGTTTAGTTAAATCCTTCCATTCAGTTCGGATAAGGCTGATCCTATCAGCCTATAAGTACATATGGATCTATTTTTCATGGCCTGATGGACCAGTCTGGATAGTCCTTGGTCATTCCCGGCAGTACGGATGGCTGATCGTATCAGCCTATCTGTACGTATGGTTATTTTTTCATGTACTGATGGGACTAGTCAAGATAGTCCATGGTCTAGTGAGTTAAATCCTTCCATTCAGTACGGATAAGGCTTATCATATCAGCCTATCAGTATGTATGGATCGATTTTTCATGGCCAGGTGGACCAGTCTGGACAGTCCTTGGTCCTTCCAGGAAGTACGGATGCCTGATCGTATCAGCCTATCAGTACGTATGGGTCACTTTTCATGTACTGATGGGACCAGTCCGGACAGTCCATGGTCCGTTGAGTTAAATCCTTCGATTCACTACGGATAAGGCTGATCATATCAACCTGTTGGTATGTATGGGTCAATTATTTCTGGACTAATGGACTATGTCTTGACAGTACTTGGTCCTTCGAGGCGGTACGGATAAATGTTTGTATCAACCTATCAGTACGTATGGGTCATTTTTCATGTACTGATGGGACCAGTTCGGACAGTCCATGGTCCATTGAGTTAAACCCATCGATTCAGTATGGATAAGGCTTATTATATCAGCCTATCGGTACCGTGTCTTGACAGTCCTTGGTTAATTGAGTTCAATCCTTCCATTCAGTATGGATAAGGTTGATCATATCAGTCTATCAAGACATATGGGTTGATTTTTCATGGCCTGATGGACAAGTCTGGACAGTCCTTGGTCCTTCCATGCAGTACGGATGGCTGATCGTATCCGCCTATCAGTACGTATGGGTCACTCTTCATGTACTGATGGGACCAGTGCGGACAGTCCATGGTCTGTTGAGTTAAACCCATCCATTCAGTATGGATAAGGGTGATCATATCAGCCTGTTAGTACCGTGTCTTGATCATAGCAGTCTATCAATACATATGGGTTGATTTTTTATGGCCTGATGGACCAGTCTGGACAGTCCTTGCTCCTTCCAGGCAGGACAGTACATGGTCTGTTGAGTTAAATCCTTCCATTCAGTATGGATAAGGGGTATCATATCAGCCTATCAGTACGTATGGGTCCATTTTTCATGGCCTGATGGACCAGTCTGGGCAGTCCTTGGTCATTCCAAGCAGTACGGATAGCTGATCGTATCAGCCTATCTGTACGTATGGTTATTTTTTCATGTACTGATGGGACCCGTACTGATAGTCCATGGTCCATTCAGTTAAATCCTTTCAATCAGTACGGATAAGGCTGATAATATCAGCCTATCAGTATGTATGGATCGATTTTTCATGGCCAGATGGACCAGTCTGGACAGTCCATGGTCCTTCCAGGAAGTACGGATGGCGGATCGTATCGGCCTATCAGTATGTATGGGTCACTTTTCATGTACTGATGGGACCAGTCCGGACAGTCCATGGTCATTTGAGTTATATCCTTCCATTCAGTACGGATAAGGCTGATCATATCAGCTTGTCGGTACGTATGGCTTAATTTTTTGTGGACTAATGGACTGTGTCTTGACATTACTTGGTACTTCCAGGCAGTACGGATAGTTGTTTGTATCAGGCTATCAATACGTATGGGTCATTTTTCATGTACTGATGGGACCATTTCGGACAGTACATGGTCTGTTGAGTTAAATCCTTCCATTCAGCACAGTTAAGGCTGATCATATCAGCCTATCAATATGTATGTGTTGATTTTTTCATGGCCTAATGGACCAGTCTGGACAGTCCTTGGTCCATCCAGGCAGTACGGATGGCTGATCATATCAGCCTATCAGTACGTATAGGTCATTTTGCATGTGCTGATGGGACCAGTCTTGACACTCCATGGTCCATTGAGTTAAATCCTTCCATTCAATACAGAAAAGGCTGATCATGTAAGCCTACCAGCACGTATTGATCGATTTTTCATTGCCTGAAGGACATGTCTGGACAGTCCTTGGTCCTTCCAGGCAGTACGGATGGTTTAACGTATCAGCCTATCAGTACGTATGGGTGAGTTTTCATGTACTGATGGGACCAATCCGGACAGTCCATGGTCCATTAAGTTAAATTCTTCCATTCAGCCTGTCGGTACCGTGTCTTGACAGTCCTTGGTCCATCGAGTTCAATCCTTCCATTCAGTACGTATAAGGCTGATCATAGCAGTCTATAAATACGTATGGGTTGATTTTTCATGGCTGATGGACCAGTCTGGACAGTCCTTGGTCCTTTCATTCGGTACGAATGGCTGATCATATCAGCCTATCAGTATGTATGGGACATTTTTCATGTATTGATGGGACCATTCTGGATAGTCCATGGTCCGTTGAGTTAAATCCTTCCATTCAGTACAGATAATGCTGATCATATCAGCTTATCAATATGTATGGGTCGATTTTCATGGCCTGATGGACCAGTCTGGACAGTCCTTGGTCATCCTTGGTAGTACGGATGGCTGATCGTATCATCCAATCTGTACGTATGGTTATTTTTTCATGTACTGATGGGACCAGTCCAGATAATCCATGGTCCGGTTAGTTAAATACTTCCATTCATTACGGTTAACGCTGATAATATCAGCCTATCAGTACATATGGGTCGATTATTCATGGCCTGATGGACCAGTCTGGACAGTCGTTGGTCCTTCCATGCAGTACGGATGGTTAATCATATCAGCCTATCAGTTTGTATGGGTCATTTTCATGTATTGATGGGATCAGTCTGGCCAATCCGTTGTCCGTTGAGTTAAATCCTTCCATTCAGTACAGATGAGGCTGATCATATGAGCCTATCAGTTCGTATGGGTCAATTTTTCAAGGCATGATGGACCCAGACTTGATAGTCCTTGGTCCTTCCAGGCAGTACGGATGGCTGATCGTATCAGCCTATCAGTACGTATGGGTCATTTTTCATGTACGGATGGGACCAGTCTGGACAGTCCATGGTCCGTTGAGTTAAATCCTACCATTCAGTATGGATAAAGCTGATCATATCAGTCTATCAGTACGTATGGGTCGATATTTCATGGCCTGATGGGCCAGTCTGGACAGTCCTTGCTCCTTCCAGGCAGTACGGATGGGTTAACGTATCAGCCTATCAGTACGTATGGGTGATTTTTCATGTACTGATGGGACCAATCCGGACAGTCCATGGTTCATTGAGTTAAATTCTTCCATTCAGTATGGATAAGGATGATCATATCAGCCTGTCGGTACCGTGTCCTGACAGTCCTTGGTCCATCGAGTTCAATCCTTCCATTCAGTACGTATAAGGCTGATCATAGCAGTCTATAAAAATACGTATGGGTTGATTTTTCATGGCCTGATGTGCCAGTCTGGACAGTCCTTGGTCCTTCCATGCAGTACGGATGGCTGATCTTATTAGGCTGTCAGTACGTATGGGTCATTTTTCATGTACTGATGGGACCAGTTTGGACAGTCCATGGTCCGTTGAGTTAAACCCATCCATTCAATATGAATTAGGCTGATCATATAAGATTGTCGGTACCGTGTCTTGACAGTCCTTGGTCCATTGAGTTCAATTCTTCCATTCAGTTCGGATAAGGCTGATCATAGCAGTCTATCAATACATTTGGGTTAATTTTTCATGGCTGATGGACCAGTCTGGACAGTCCTTGGTCCTTCCATTCAGTACGGATGGCTGATCATATCAGCCTATCAGTACGTATGGGACATTTTTCATGTATTGATGGGACCAGTCTGGATAGTCCATGGTCCGTTGAGTTCAATCCTTCCATTCAGTACAAATAATGCTGATCATATCAGCTTATCAGTATGTATGGGTCGATTTTTTATTTCCTGATGGACCAGTCTGGACAGTCCTTGGTCATCCCAGGTAGTACGGATGGCTGATTGTATCATCCTATTGGTACATATGGTTATTTTTTCATGTACTGATGGGACCAGTCTAGATAATCCATGGTCCGGTTAGTTAAATCCTTCCATTCATCACGGTTAACGCTGATCATATCTGCCTACCAATACGTATGGGTCGAGTTTTCATGGCCTGATGGACAAGTCTGGGCAGTCCTTGGTCCATCCAGCCAGTACGGATGGCTGATCGTATCAGCTTATCAGTACGTATGGGTCATTTTTCATGTATTGATGGGACTAGTCTTGACAGTCCATGGTCCGTTGAGTTAAATCCTTCCATTCAGTATGGATAAGGCTGATCATATCAGCCTATCTGTACGTATGTGTAATTTTTCACGTACTGATGGGACCAGTCCGGACAGTCCATGGTCCATTGAGTTAAATCCTTCCATTCAGTACGGTTAAGGCTGATCATACCAGCCTTACAGTACGTATGGATAAGGCTGATCATATCAGCATGTCGGTACCGTGTCTTGACAGTCCTTTGTCAATCTTCCATTCAGTATGGATAAGGCTGATCATATAACTCTATCAAAACGAATGGATCAATTTTTCATGGCCTGATGGACCAGTCTGGACAGTCCTTGGTCCTTCCATGCTGGACGGATGGCTGATCATATCAGCCTATTAGTACGTATGGGTCATTTTTCATGTATTGATGGGACCAGTCAAGACAGTCAATGGTCCATAGAGTTAAATCCTTCCATTCAGTACGGTTAAGGCTGATCACATCAGCCTCTCAGTAAGTATGGGTCATTTTTCATGTACTGATGGGGCCTGTATGGACAGTCCATGGTCCAATGAGTTAAATCGTTCTATTCAGTACGGATAAGGCTGATCATATCAGCATATAAGTACGTATGGGTCAATTTTTCATGGCCAGATGGACCAGTCTGGAGAGTCCTTGCTCCTTCCCGGTTGTATGGATGGCTGATCGTATCAGCCTATCAGTACGTATGGGTGAGTTTACATGAACTGATGGGACCAGTCCAGACAGTCTATGGTCCATTGAGTTAAATCCTTACATTCAGTATGGATAAGGCTGATCATATCAGCCTATCAGTACGTATGGGTTATTTTCAAGGTCTGATGGACAGTCTAGACAGTCCTTGGTCCTTCCATGCAGTACGGATGGCGGATCATATCAGCCTATCAGTACGTATGGGTCATTTTTCATGTACTGATTGGACTAGTCTGGACATTCCATGGTCCGTTGAGTTAAATCCTTCCATTCAGTACAGATAAGGCTGAGCATATTAGCCTATCAGTACGTATGAGTCGATTTTTCATGTCCTGATTGACCAGTCTGGACAGTCCTTGGTCCTTCCAGGCGGTACGGATGGCTTATTGTAGCAGCCTATAAGTAAGGATGGGTCACTTTTCATGTAATGATGGGAGCAGTCCGAACAGTCCATGGTGTATTGAGTTAAATCCTTCTATTCAGTATTGATAAGGCTGATCATATCAGCCTTTCAGTCCGTATGGGTCAATTTTTGGTGGACTAATGGACTATGTCTTGAAAGTTTGTGGTCTGTTTAGTTAAATCCTTTTATTTAGTACGGATAAGGCTGATCATATGAGCCTATCAGCACGTATGGGTCGATTTTTCATAGCCTGATGGACCAGTCTGGACAATCCTTGGTCCTTCCATGCGGTACGGATGGCTTATTGTAGCAGCCTATAAGTAAGGATGGGTCACTTTTCATGTAATGATGGGAGCAGTCCGAACAGTCAATGGTCTGTTGAGTTAAATCCTTCCATTCAGTACAGATAAGGCTGATCATATCAGCCTATCAGTACATATAGGTCATTTTTCACGTACTGATTGGACCAGTCCAGACAGTCCATGGTCCGTTGAGTTAAATCCTTCCATTCAGTATGGTTAAGGCTGATCATATCAGCCTATCAGTACGTATGGATCGGTTTTTCATGGCCTGATGGACCAGTATGGACAGTTCTTGGTCCTTCCAGGCAGTATGGATGGCTTATCGTATCAGCCTATCAGTACGTATGGGTCATTTTTCATGTACTGATTGGACTAGTCTGGAGAGTCCATGGTCTGTTGAATTAAATCCTTCCAATAAGTACGGATAAGGCTGATCATATCAGCCTATCAGCAAATATGGGTCGATTTTTCATAGCCTGATGGACCAGTCTGGACAGTCCTTGCTCCTTCCTAGCAGTATAGATGGCTGATCGTATCAGCCTATCAATACGTATGGGTCATTTTTTATGTACTGATGGGACCAGTCTGGACATTTCATGGTCTGTTGAGTTAAATCCTTCCATTCAGTACAGATAAGGCTGAGCATATTAGTCTATCAGTACGAATGAGTTGATTTTTAATGTCCTGATGGACCAGTCTTGACAGTCCTTGGTCCTTCCAGGCGTTATGGTTGGATGATTGTAGCAGCCTATAACTACGTATTGGTCACTTTTCATGTACTGGTGGGACCAGTCCGGACAGTCCATGGTCTGTTGAGTTAAATCCTTCCATTCAGTATGGATAAGGCTAATTATATCAGCCTGTCGGTACGTATGGGTCAATTTTTGGTGGACTAATGGACTGTGTCTTGACAGTCCGTGGTCGGTTCAATTAAATCCTTCCATTTAGTACGGATAAGGCTAATGATATGAGCCTATCAGTTTGTATGGGTCAATTTTGCATGGCATGATGGACCCAGTCTTGTTATTCCTTTGTCCTTCCAGGCAGTACGGATGGCTGATTGTATCAGCATATCAATACGTATGGGTCATTTTTCATGTACTTATGGGACCAATCTGGACAGTCCATGGTCCGTTGAGTTAAATCCTTCCATTCACTACGGATAAGGCTGATCATATGAGCCTATCAGTTCGTATGGGTCTATTTTTCATTGCATGATGGACCCAGTCTTGATAGTCCTTGTTCCTTCCAGGCAGTACGGATGGCTGATCGAATTAGCCTATCAGTACGTATGGGTTATTTTTCATATACTGATGCGACCAGTCTGGACAGTCCATGGTCCATTAATATAAATCCCTCCATTCAATACGGATAAGGCTGAGGATATCAGCCTATCAGTACGTATGGGTCAATTTTTCATGGCCTGATGAACCAGTCTGGAAAGTCCTTGGTCCTTCCAGGCAGTACGAATGGCTGATCGTATCAACCTATCTGTACGTATGGGTCATTTTTCATGTACTAATGGGACCAGTCTGGACAGTCCATGTTTCGTTGAGTTATATCCTTCCATTCAGTACAGATAAGGCTAAGCATATCAGCCTATCAATACGTATGGGTAAATTTTTCATGGCCTGATGGACCAGTCTGGACAGTCCTTGGTCCTTCCAGGCAGTATGAATGGCTGATGGTATCAGCCTTTCAGTACGTATGGGTCAATTTTCATCTACTTATGGGACCAGTCCGGACAGTCCATGGTCCGTTGAGTTAAATCCTTCCATTCAGTACGTATAAGGCTGAACATATCAGCCTATCAGTACGTATGGGTCAATTTTTCATGGCCTGATGACCCAGTTTCGACAGTCATTGGTCCTTCCAGGCAGTAAGGATGGCTGTGCGTATCTGCCCATTTGTACGTATGGGTCATTTTTCATGTACTGATGGGACCAATCTGGACAGTCCATGGTCCGTTGAGTTAAATCCTTCCATTCAGTATGGGTAAGGCTAAGTATATCAGCCTATCAGTTCGTATGGGTTAATTTTCCAGGCAGTACAGATGGCTGATCGTATCAGCCTATCAGTACTTACGGGTCATTTTTCATGTACTGATGCGACCAGTCTGGACAGTCCATGGTCCATTTAGTTAAATCCCTCGATTCAATACGGTTAAGGCTGATCATATCAGCCTATCAATACGTCTGGGTCAATTTTTCATGGCCTGATGGACCAGTCTTGAAAGTCCTTGGTCCTTCTAGGCAATACGAATGGCTAATCGTATCAGCGTATCAGTACGTATGGGTCACTTTTCATGTACTGATGGGACCAGTCTTGACACTCCATGGTCCGTTGAATTAAACTTTCCATTCAATACGGATAAGGCTGATCATATCAGCCTATCAGTACGTATGGTTCAATTTTTCATGGTCTGATGGACTAGTCTGGACAGTCCATGGTCCTTCCAGGCAGTACGAATATCTGATCAGATCAGCTTATCAGTACGTATGGGTCATTTTTCATGTACTGATGGGACCAGTCTGGATAGTGCATCGTCCGTTGAGTTAAATCCTACCATTCAATACGGATAAGGCTGATCATATGAGCCTATCAGTTCGTATGGGTTCATTTTCCAGGCAGTACGGATGGCTGATCGTATCAGCCTTTCAGTACGTATGGGTCATTTTTCATGTACTGATGCGACCAGTCTGGACAGTCCATGGTCCATTGAGTTAAATCCCTCCATTCAGCACGGATAAGGCTGAGGATATAAGCCTATCAGTACGTATGGGTCAATTTTTCATGGCCTGGTGGACCAGTCTGGACAGTCCTTGGTCCTTCCAGGCAGTAGGTATTGTTGATCGTATCAGCCTATCTATACGTATGGGTCATTTTTCATGTATTGATGGGACCAGTCTCGACAGTCCATGGTCCGTTGAGTTATATCCTTCCATTCAGTACGAATAAGGCTAAGTATATCAGCCTATCAGTACGTATGGGTCAATTTTTTATGGCCTGATGGGTAATTTTTCATGTACTTATGGTACCAGTCCGGACAGTTCATGGTCCGGTGAGTTAAATCCTTCCATTCAGTAGGGTTAAGGCTGATCATTTCAGCCTATTAGCATGTATGGGTTGATTTTTCATGGCCTGATAGACTAGTCTGGACAGTCTTTGGTCAATCCAAGCAGTACGGATTGCTGATCGTATCAGCCTATCGGTACGTATGGGTCATTTTTCATGTACTGATGAGACCAGTCTGGACAGTCTATGGTACGTTGAGTTAAACCTTCCATTCAGTACGGTTAAGGCTGATCATATCAGCCTATCGGTATGTATGGGTCGATTTTTCATGGCCTTATCGACCAGCCAGGACAGTCCTTGGTCCTTCCAGGCAGTACGGATGGTTGATCGTATAAGCCTATCAGTACGTATTGGTCATTTTTCATGTACTGATGGGACCTGTTTGGACAGTATATGATCGGTTGAGTTCAATCCTTCCATTCAAGACGGATAAGGCTGATAATTTCAGCCTATCCGTACGTATGGGTCTATTTTTCATGGTCTGATGGACCAGTCTGGACAGTGCTTGGTCAATCCAGGCAGTACAGATGGCTGATCATATCAGCCTATCAGTACATATGGGCCATTTTTCATGTACTGATAGGACCAGCCTGGACACTCCATGGTCTGTTGAGTTAAATCCTTCCATTCAATACGGAAAAGGCTGATCATATCAGTCTACCAGTATGTATGGATCGATTTTTCGTGGCCTGATGGACCAGTCTGGACAGTCCTTGGTCCTTCCAGGCAGTACGGATGGCTGATCATATCAGTCTATCAGTACATATGGGTAATTTTCCACGTACAGATGGGACCAGTCCGGGCAGTCCATGGTCCATTGAGTTAAATCCTTCCATTCAGTACAGTTAAGGCTGATCATATCAGCCTATCAGTATGTATGTGTCACTTTTTCATGGCCTTGTGGACCAGTCTTGACAGTCCTTCGTCCATCAAGGCAGTACGGATGGCTGATCATATAAGCCAATCAGTACGTACGGGTAATTTTTCATTTATTGATGGGACTAGTTTGGACACTCCATGGTCTGTTAAGTTAAATCCTTCCATTCAATACGGATAAGGCAGATCATATCAGTCTACCAGTACATATGGATTGATTTTTCCTGGCCTGGTGGACCAGTCTGGACAGTCCTTGGTCCTTCCAGACAGTACGGAAGGCTGATCGTATCAGTCTATCAGTACATATGGGTAATTTCCCATGTACAGATGGGACCAGTCCGGGCAGTCCATGGTCCGTTGAGTTAAATCCTTCCATTCTAGACAGTTAAGGCTGATCATATCAGCCTATCAGTATGTATGTGTCGATTTTTCATCGCCTGGTGGACCAGTCTTGACAGTCCTTCGTCCATCCAGGCAGTACGGATGGCTGATCATATAAGCCAATCAGTACGTATGGGTCATTTTTCATGTATTGATGGGACTAGTTTGTACACTCCATGGTCTGTTAAGTTAAATCATTCCATTCAATACGGATAAGGCTGATCATATCAGCCTACCAGTACGTATGAATCGATTTTTCATGGCCTGATGGACCAGTCAGGACAGTCCTTGGTCCTTCTAGGCAGTACGGATGGCTGATTGTATCAACCTATCTGTACGTATGGGCCATTCTTCATGTAATGATGGTACCAGTCCGGACAGTCAATGGTACATTGAGTTAAATCTTTCCATTCAGTACGGTTAATGCTGATCATATCAGCCTATCAGTACGTATGGGTCGATTTTTGATGGCCTGATGGACCAGTCTGGACAGTCCTTGATCCATCCAGGCAGTATGGATGGCTGATTGTATCAGCCTATCAGTACGTATGGGTCATTTTTCATGTTCTGATGGGGCATGTATGAAAAGTCAATGATCCGTTGAGTTAAATCCTTCCATTGAGTACGGATGAGGCTAATCATATCAGCCTATCAATACGTATGGGTTGTTTTTTCTTGGCCTGATGGACCAGTCTGGACAGTCCTTGCTCCTTCTAGGCAATACGGATGGCTGATCATATCAGCCTATCAGTACGTATGGGTCATTTTTAATGTAATGATGGGACCTGTTTGGACAGTATATGGTTCGTTGAGTTAAATCCTTCCATTCAAGACGAATAAGGCTGATCATATCAGCCTATCAATACGTATGGGCGATTTTTCATGGCCTGATGGACCAGTCTGGACAGTCCTTGCTCCTTCCTGGCAGTACGGATGGCTGATCGTATCAGCCTATCTGTAGGTATGCGTCATTTTTCATGTACTGATGGTAGCAGTCTGGACAGTTCATGGTCCGGTGAGTTAAATCCTACCATTCAGTAGGGTTAAGGCTGAACATTTCAGCTTATCAGTATGTATGGGTTGATTTTTCATGGCCTGATCGACTAGTCTGGACAGTCTTTGGTCCATCCAAGCAGTACGGATTGCTGATCGTATCAGCCTATCGGTACGTATGGGTCATTTTTCATGTACTGATGGGACCAGTTTGGACACACCATGGTCCGTTGAGTTAAATCCTTCTATTCAATATGGATAAGGCTGATCATATCAGCCTACCAGTACGTATGAATCGATTTTTCATGGCCTGATGGACCAGTCTGGACAGTCCTTGGTCCTTCCAAGCAGTACGGATGGCTGATCGTATCAGCCTATCTGTACGTATGGGTCATTTTTCATGTACTGATGATACCACTCCGGACAGTCAATTGTCCTTTGAGTTAATGTTTCCATTCAGTACGGTTAAGGCTGCTCATATCAGCCTATCAGTACGTATTGGTCGATTTTTCATGGCCTGATGGACCAGTCTGGACAGTCCTTGGTCCATCCAGGCAGTATGGATGGCTGATTGTATCAGCCTATCAGTATGTATGGGTCATTTTTCGCTTTCTGATGGGGCATGTATGGACAGTCCATGGTTCGTTGAGTTAATTCCTTCCATTCAGAACGGCTAAGGCTAATCATATCAGCCTATCAGTACGTATTGGTCATTTTTTCATGGCTTGATGGACCAGTCTGGACAGTCCTCGCTCCTTCTAGGCAGTACGGATGGCTGATCGTATCACCCTATCAGTACGTATGGGTCATTTTTCATGTATTGATGGGACCAGTCCGGACAGTTCATGGTCTGGTGAGTTAAATCCTTCCATTCAGTAAAGTTAACGCTGATCATTTCAGCCTATCAGTACGTATGGGTTGATTTTTCATGGCCTGAACGACTAGTCTTGACAGTCTTTGGTCCATCCAAGCAGTATGGATGGCTGATCATATCAGCCTATCGGTACGTATGGGTCATTTTTCATGTACTGATGGGACCAGTCTGGACAGTCCATGGTCTGTTGAGTTAAACCTTCTATCCAGTACGGTTAAAGCTGATCATATCAGCCTATCAGTACGAATGGGTCGATTTTTCATAGAATAATGGAGCAGTCTGGACAGTCCTTGGTCTTTCCAGGAAGTACGGATGGCTGATAGTATCAGCATATCAGTACGTATGGGTCATTTTTCATGTATTGATGGGACCTGTTTGGAAAATATATGGTTCATTGAGTTAAATCCTTCCATTCAAGACTGATAAGGCTGATATTACCTATTAGTACGTATGGATCGATGTTTCATGGCCTGATGGACTACTCTGGAATGTCTTTGGTCCTTCGAGGCAGTACAGATGGCTGATCGTATCAGCCGATCAGTACTTATGGGTCATTTTTCATGTACTGATAGAACAGTCCGGACAGTCCATGGTTTGTTGAGTTAAAGCCTTCCATTCAGTACGGATAAGGCTGGTCATATCATCCTATCAATACGTATGGGTCGATTTTTCATGGCTTTATGTACCAGTCTGGACAGTCTTTGGTCCATCCAAGCAGTACGGATTGCTGATCGTATCAGCCTATCGGTACGTATGGGTCATTTTTCATGTACTGATGGGACCAGTTTGGACACACCATGGTCCGTTGAGTTAAATCCTTCTATTCAATATGGATAAGGCTGATCATATCAGCCTACCAGTACGTATGAATCGATTTTTCATGGCCTGATGGACCAGTCTGGACAGTCCTTGGTCCTTCCAAGCAGTACGGATGGCTGATCGTATCAGCCTATCTGTACGTATGGGTCATTTTTCATGTACTGATGATACCACTCCGGACAGTCAATTGTCCTTTGAGTTAATCTTTCCATTCAGTACGGTTAAGGCTGCTCATATCAGCCTATCAGTACGTATTGGTCGATTTTTCATGGCCTGATGGACCAGTCTGGACAGTCCTTGGTCCATCCAGGCAGTATGGATGGCTGATTGTATCAGCCTATCAGTATGTATGGGTCATTTTTCGCTTTCTGATGGGGCATGTATGGACAGTCCATGGTTCGTTGAGTTAATTCCTTCCATTCAGAACGGCTAAGGCTAATCATATCAGCCTATCAGTCCGTATTGGTCATTTTTTCATGGCCTGATGGACCAGTCTGGACAGTCCTCGCTCCTTCTAGGCAGTACGTATGGCTGATCGTATCACCCTATCAGTACGTATGGGTCATTTTTCATGTATTGATGGGACCAGTCCAGACAGTTCATGGTCTGGTGAGTTAAATCCTTCCATTCAGTAAAGTTAACGCTGATCATTTCAGCCTATCAGTACGTATGGGTTGATTTTTCATGGCCTGAACGACTAGTCTTGACAGTCTTTGGTCCATCCAAGCAGTATGGATGGCTGATCATATCAGCCTATCGGTACGTATGGGTCATTTTTCATGTACTGATGGGACCAGTCTGGACAGTCCATGGTCTGTTGAGTTAAACCTTCCATCCAGTACGGTTAAAGCTGATCATATCAGCCTATCAGTACGAATGGGTCGATTTTTCATAGAATGATGGAGCAGTCTGGACAGTCCTTGGTCTTTCCAGGAAGTACGGATGGCTGATAGTATCAGCATATCAGTACGTATGGGTCATTTTTCATGTATTGATGGGACCTGTTTGGAAAATATATGGTTCATTGAGTTAAATCCTTCCATTCAAGACTGATAAGGCTGATATTACCTATTAGTACGTATGGATCGATGTTTCATGGCCTGATGGACTACTCTGGAAAGTCTTTGGTCCTTCGAGGCAGTACAGATGGCTGATCGTATCAGCCGATCAGTACTTATGGGTCATTTTTCATGTACTGATAGAACAGTCCGGACAGTCCATGGTTTGTTGAGTTAAAGCCTTCCATTCAGTACGGATAAGGCTGGTCATATCATCCTATCAATTCGTATGGGTCGATTTTTCATGGCCTGATGGACTAGTCTGGACAGTCCTTGTTCCGTTGAGTTAAATCCTGATTGGACCAGTCCGGACAGTCAATGGTACGTCGAGTTAAATCCTTCCCTTTAATGCGAATAAGGCTGATCATATCAGCCTATCAATATGTATGGGTCGATTTTTCATGGCTTTATGTACCAGTCTGGACAGTCCTAGATCCTTCCAGACAGTACTGATGGTTGATCGTATCATCCTATCAGTACATATGTGTCATTTTTCATGTACTGATGGGACCAGTCCGGACAGTCCATGGTCCGTTGAGTTAAACCCTTTCATTCAGTACGGTTAAGGCTGATCATATCAGCCTATCAGTACGTATGGGTCATGTATTCATGGCCTGATTGACCGGTCTAGACAGTCATTGGTCCTTCCGGGCCGTATGGATGGCTGATCGTATCAGCCTATCAGTAAGTATGGGTCATTTTTCATGTACTAATGGGACAATTCTGGACAGACCATGGTCCGTTGATTTAAATCCTTCCATTCAAGATGGATAAGGCTGATCATATCAGCCTCTCAGTACGTATGAATAGATTTTTAATGGCCTTATGGACCACTCTGGACAGTCCTTAGTCCTTCCAGGCAGTACGGATGGCTGATTCTATCCGCCGATCAGTACTTATGGGTCATTTTTCATGTACTGATGGGATCAGTCCGGACATTTCATGCTCCGGTGAGATAAATCCTTCCATTCAGTATGGTTAATGCTGATCATTTCAGCCTATCAATACGTATGGGCGTATTTTTCATGGACTGATCGACTAGTCTGGACAGTCTTTGGTTCATTCAAGCAGTACGGATGGCTGATAGTATCAACCTATCGGTACGTATGGGTCATTTTTCATGTACTGATGGGACCAGTCTGGACAGTCCATGGTCCGTTGAGTTAAACCTTCCATCCAGTACGGTTAAGGCTGATCATATCAGCTTATCAGTATGTATGTGTAGATTTTTTATGGCCTGATGGACCAGTCTGGACAGTCCTGGGTCCATCCATGCAGTACGGATGGCTGATCATATCAGCCTATCAGTACGTATGGGCCATTGTTCATGTACTGATGGGACCAGTCTGGACACTCCATGGTCCGTTGAGTTAAATCCTTCCATTCAATATGGATAAGGCTGATCATATCAGTATACCAGTACGTAAGAATCGACTTTTCATGGCCTGATGGACCAGTCTGGACAGTCCTTGGTCCTTCCAGGCAGTACGAATGGCTGATCGTATAAGCCTATCTGTACGTATGGGTCATTCTTCATGTAATTATGGTACCAGTCTGGACAGTCAATGGTCTGTTGAGTTAAATCTTTCCATTAAGTACGGTTAAGGCTGATCATATCAGCCTATCAGTACGTATGGGTCGATTTTTCATGGCCTGATGGACCAGTCTTGACAGTCCTTGGTCCATCCAGGCAGTATGGATGGCTGATTGTATCAGCCTATCAGTACGTATGGGTCATTTTTCATGTTCTGATGGGGCATGTATGGACAGTCTATGGTCCGATGAGTTAAATCCTTCGATTAAGTACGGATAAGGCTAATCATATCAGCCTATCAGTACATATGGGTCGTTTTTTCTTGGCCTGATGGACCAGTCTGGACAGTCCTTGCTCCTTCTAGGAAGTACGGATGGTTGATCGTATCAGCCTATCAGTATGTATGGGTCATTTTTCATTCACTGATGGGACCAGTCCAGACAGTTCATGGTCTGTGAGTTAAATCCTTCCATTCAGTACGGTTAAGGCTGATAATTTCAGCCTATCAGTACGTATGGGTTGTTTTTCATGGCCTGATAGACTAATCTTGACAGTCATTGCTCCATCCAGGCAGTACAAATGGCTGATCGTATCAGCCTATCGGTACGTATGGGTCATTTTTCATGTACTGATGAGACCAGTCTGGACAGTCCATGGTCTGTTAAGTTAAACCTTCCATTCAGTACGGTTAAGGCTGATCATATCAGCCTAGCAGTACAAATGGATCAATTTTTCGTGGCCTTATGGAGCAGTCTGGACAGTCCTTGGTCTTTCCAAGCAGTACGGATGGTTGATCGTATAGGCCTATCAGTACGTATGGGTCATTTTTCATGTACTGATGGGACCTGTTTGGACAGTATATGGTCCGTTGAGTTCAATACTTCCATTCAAGACGGATAAGGCTGTTCATATCAGCCTATCAGTACGCATGGGTTGATTTTTCATGGCCTGATGGACTAGTCTGGACAGTCCATGGTCCTTCAAGGAGGTTCAGATGGCTGATCGTATAAGCTGATCAGTACTTATGGGTCATTTTTCATGTACTGATGGGACTAGTCTTGACAGTCCATGGTCCGTTGAGTTAAATCCTTCCATTCAGTACGGATAAGGCTGATCATATCAGCTTATCAGTACGCATTGATCGATTTTCGTGGCCTAATGGACCAGTCTGGACAGTTCTACGTCCTTCCAGGCAGTACGGATGTCTGATCGTATCAGCCTAACAGTATGTATGGGTATTGTTTCACGTACAGATGGGACCAGTCTGGACAGTCCATGTTCCGTTGAGTTAAATCCTTCTATTCAGTACGGTTAAGGCTGATTATATCATCCTATCAATATGTATGTGTAGATTTTTCATTGCCTGATGGACCAGTCTGGACTGTCCTTGGTACATCCAGGCAATACGGATGGCGGATCATATCAGCCTATCAATATGTATGGGTCATTTTTCATGTACTGATGGGACCAGTCTGGACACACCATGGTCCGTTGAGTTAAATCCTTTTATTCAATACGGATAAGGCTGATCATATCAGCCTACCAGTACGTATGAATCGGTTTTTCATGGCCTGATGGACCAGTCTGGACAGTCCTTGGTCCTTCCAGGCAGTACGGATGGCTGATCGTATCAGCCTATCTGTACGGACGGGTCATTTTTCATGTACTGATGGTACCAGTCCGGACAGTCAATGGTCCGTTGAGTTAAATCTCTCCATTCAGTACGGTTAAGGCTGATCATATCAGCCTATCAGTACGTATGGGTTGATTTTTCATGTCCTGATGGACCAGTCTGGACAGTCCTTGGTCCATCCAGGCAGTATTGATGGCTGATTGTATTAGCCTATCAGTACGTGTCGGTCATTTTTCATGTTCTGATGGGGCATGTATGGACAGTCCATGGTTTGTTGAGTTAATTCCTTCCATCCAATACGGATAACGCTAATCATATCAGCCTATCAGTAC
>MU107414.1:0-25126 GCA_012274485.2 Sinapis alba
ACGGTATCATATCAAAAGCAGTCTTTAATTATTCCAAAAGTGTGATTAAGTAAGCCCAACAACGATCAAAAAGGAAATAAGAAAAGTTTACAAAGAGATAAGGCTCCTCTGAATACTATATTAAGTCAAACAAAGGGAATGTTACATGCTAATTCCACAAGTCACTCTTTGTTAGGCACGAATAAACTAGCGACACCTAAGTTCTTCCAGAATGAAGATCTTATTTTCGTCACATCTCTTATAATTTTTTACTCGTATTTACAAAAGCTGAATTATTAAAAATTATATATATATACTTCTAATGGAAGGGACAATAAGCGCAGACCAATGAAAGGTTAATTAGGTTCAAAATTAAACATGCGGTGATATGTAGTTGGCCATTTTTGAAAAATGGATATTTATCCCAAAAGAAATATAATTAATCCTTTGGTTTTTCTACACTAATCCCTTTAAATTCGTAAAAATAAATAAATCAAGATTCAAACTATATAAGTCAAAAAGAGTTAGGAGTGGAACTATATATGTATCTAAATAGTATTAATATTAATGTAGCTGTTATTATAAATTATTGTTTTTAGTGACATCTACTAGTACTGCACAAAACCTTTGTGGTACAAATCAATGAATGCCCTCGTCGCCCAGCATTACCTGGAAGTATTTATTTTTAAAAACTAGTTAGGTATATATGTGCTCGCTTGAGTAAAATAACAATCAGGAACTAATTAATAAACCCCACTCCAGAAATAAATAATCTTTATTCAATATTTCTAAATATTTATATGATGTTTTGTGATCTCTTGGACGTGAACGCGGTTTCCGGTGCGATAGCTCACCACGCATATCTTTGAACGATAACGATTCGACGGTGAGAATAATTTTTAATTACAGATGATTTTTTTATTTATGATACTGATCAAAACCGATATATAATATATTGTATAAACTATTATTCAAATTAGCCAATCAGCCTAATGATATTCAGTAGCATCTACCGATCATTTGCCGACATTAATTAGGATTTTGCTTTCAGAAACAAAGGAAAAAATTATGTGTTTTGTGTTTCACGTGCTTGTGGTCGTTTAGTTCGTTGGCCGTATTTAGTAATTGCCAGCATCCGTAAAAATTACTCCCACAATTTTATTTTAAATGGTGATTTAAAATATTTTTTTTGTTTCAATTTAAAATATGTTTTCAGATTTTTATGCAAACATCTAAAGTTTTTTTGGTGTTTTTGACCAATTATATTTTAATGAATATTTTTATTGGTTGAATTAAGTTTAAAAATACAAAATAAAAAAAAAAAAAACTTTTTGATAATTGTGAAAAAATATTAAACACCAAATAATATAAAACAGAAGAGTATTAATTATCTTATTCTTAATTTAATTCCTAATTTGCAAAGTAGCAAAATTATTTATTTCTTTTTTAAAGAAAATAATGGTGGAGCAATTACTTGCGTTTTTTCTACATAATACAGTGTGTCCCCTATTATTTTTAAAGGATTTCATATTATAAAATTATATTTTATTTGAAAAATAAATTTTATACTAATTTAGTGATTAATTTAATTTAAAAATAGAATAAACCAAAGAAAAATATGATATGATATTACAAAAAAATTATCACAAAATAACAATCAAAGATGAAAATGACTAAAATAAATTTTGTTAAAAATGTAAAAGATATTTATACCTTATGGTTAACTAATCTATATATATAATTGAGATTTAGGGGTGTGTGTTGTTGGGTGGAATTTAGGATTTCAAATTTCAAATTTAAGATCTAAAATCTTAAAAAGAATTTCAAAAAAGAATTTACGGATTATAAATAAAATAAAAAAGAAAACTGAAAAATATTTGAATATTGAATAAAACTTTTATAAATTAAAAATATTATTTTATTATATTATGTATTTATGTATCTATGGAGTAAGTGTATAATTATCATTTACCTACTTAATGAAATATCTTTTA
Source organism: Sinapis alba (assembly GCA_012274485.2). Lineage (NCBI taxonomy): Eukaryota > Viridiplantae > Streptophyta > Magnoliopsida > Brassicales > Brassicaceae > Sinapis > Sinapis alba. The sequence goes on from MU107414.1 coordinate 1,974, forward strand.
ATCATTTTACTGTTTATGTGTTTTTTGGTTAAAATTATTTTTAGGTTTTTATGAAGATTTGCCCTAAATCAAAACTAAACTGAATTAACCAAGATCTCATATTAATCTAGGTTTAAATCTCTTTTTTCTGGTGTTAAAAAATCTCTTTTTCTAAATAGGTTTAAATCTCTTATAATAATAATAGTATGGTCCTATTATTTGATTTCATTCAGCAACTCCAACACAAAATTCATATTGATAAACACAAATATGGAAAAACACAAATATAATTGATTGTATATACTTAAATTAATCTATTCAACCATGAAATAAATTTCACACTAATTTTGATCAAATAATAAATAAAATATACAACAATATATTTATATTTTATAACAAAACTTTTAAATCTCTTATATAATGAAATGAATGAAGTATAATTGTAATGATATTTATAGTGAACAAAAAAAGTATCTATAGTTTTGTAACAAGAGATTACAAAAGAAATGTTATAAAATATCTTATTACCTCCTGTGTTTAGCTCTCCAATGATATATAATTAGATAAAAGTAAAATAATGAGATATTAAATTTACATAACAAATATCTCATTACCTAAAGACCTTGATAAAAATGTGGTGAAATTTTCTTCAATTTTTTTTAATAAAGATGTGTGTATCTCTATCATTTCAGTTTCAGCGACACGCACAGCTTTAGTTTAACTTGCATGCATGATAACCGAGAAGTAAAAGGAAAATTTGTTTACGATTTTTTTAAAAGATATCTACAATAGTAGTTTCAGCGTTGAAAAATTTGACCTTGTATTCCAAAGAAAAACACATGCGCAAGGAACATAAGTGGAACCCAAGGTAAAGTAGCTACAGAAACTTGATTTGACACCTGCCAAAGTTGCCCTTGAGTCTGTCCCCTTTGTCTTGTGCACTTCTCTTCAAGTAGGTTTTGGTCAAACTTGCAATGTCATCATACCAAAACATTTTGGCTCCAATTATTTACATTCGCATATAAAACATATATACATATATATATGAAATATTTAGAGAGCATAGAGAATAGTGTTTGATTCACTTGATTACAAACTTGCAAAAGAAATCCTTACAAATTACGCAGGTTTCTAAATATATTATTTTCTCTACATTATTTTAAAACCCAACCATTCGATTTGGTTTTTGGTAAGCACAACCATTCATCTATTTAAACATATGATAAAATCATAAACACACATGTAAATCTCTATCTAGAGAAAGAGAAGCACATGTATAAAAAAAATGAAAAAAAAATGTATATCTGAAGGCTGATTGGCCGGTCGGCGCAAGGCTAACAAGAAGACAGGGACTCAGGGTCGTAGGGCACTTTGGTTGGGTCCCACACGCAGGAGACCAACATAGGCCGGTAAGTCCACGGTTATTTTTTGTGTTGAATTAGAATGGAGGGTCCAATTTTTATCAGGTGTCTTTTTTTTTTTTTTTTTTTTTTTTTTTTTTTTTTTTTTTTTTTTTTTTTTTTTTTTTTTTTTTTTTTTTTTTTTTTTTTTTTTTTTCAGGTGTCTTTTTATCTCCATATTGTCCAATAACATGGGAATATCCCCCGCCAAAGAATATATATACATATAAAAACTCTTATCCATACAGAATATACCCAACTTTTAGACAACGGATATCCATAAATGTTTATGCATGCATTGTTAACAGTTCTGTATGTAACACATTGAAATATGGGAAATTTGGTTGAATAATAAAAATAAAATATTAATTCACCAAATAACTATAACATCCTTGATTTCTGATATATGATAAAAGATTTAATTTAATAAAACATATTTGATTATCTATTCATCAAAATATATTTAATTTTCCGGGCTTACAACCAGAGTCAAATGATAGGTGTTCTATCAAAAAATATTTACAATATCATGTGAGTGAGATTAAATCACTAGAAAATGTCATATAGTGATTGCATGATTAGTAAATAAGACTAATGAACCTCTAAAAAATTAATGCACCCTCCGTACGGGTCGAGTGAGCGAGCATGGAAGTTTCATTAACTATGGACGGTCAAATGGTTACAAGTGGTATAAAAGCTAGTTAGCCATCTCGGTTCTAACTCGAGAGGCGTCTTGAGACATGTTGTGGTGCGCAACGAGAATGTTGTGCTTTATGAGTGGGGGTGAATTGTAACATCCTGATATTTGGTATATGATAAAATATTAATAAAATTAATTTAACTACCTATGTCACCAAAGTGCGGTTACCTTTTCGAACATACATCCAGAAAAAAACTTTAGAACTAAACGTGATTGAGTTTGAGTAATAAAATGATGGATGAACTATCAAAAAATGTTTCGCGATATCGTGTGAGTGATGTTAAAGCACCCGAAAAGGTCATGTAGTGAATATAGGGTCCACGAGCCAAGAAAATGGATGTAGAAAGTCCATTAACCGTGAGCGATCATCGAGGCATTACAATAAGAGAGAGTGTTCACATTTCTCAATGTATGTTATTTTATTACAAAAATTATAATAGTTATTTCACAAATTAACCCTTACATATAATCTAACTTGTAATCACTATCTGAAAAATAGATTACCAAAAATATAGGGTGTGTTTGGTAAAAACTGAGAACCTGAGAAAAATAAAAGTTAGAGTAAATGAATGAAAAAAATAAAAAATAAAAAATAATGTTGGAACAAAAACTACATAAGAAAGAGAAGAAAACTTTTACGTTATAAATTCACAAAAATACTAAAAGTTACACTATATCAAATTATATTTTTTTATTATGATTGTTTTGTATCAGTTCAACTCAGCTGAAAACAAGTTTTACTCTAAAAGGTTATTCAGGCAAACTCATAGTCTAAAGTTTTGTTAAGTGCGTTTTTCTAAAACCAATCATGAATAGCATTTGCATATTTTCAAACTGTCTAATTAGTCATGGACCGAAAATATTTATTCAAGCGCCAATAATAAAGCGGTTTTCAAATTCCGCATGGTTAATGTTCTCAGATTTTTCGTTATCAACTGATTTTATTAATTAATTTGTTAAAAATAATACATATACAATGCATCTGAAAATAAAAAACAACAAATAGTAAACAAAAATGACTGCAACAATAGATAAAGTGAATTAAAATACAAAAATAAAATTTCTGAAGTATTTTTATCAATAAAGTATCAATTCTATTATTATTTCTGCAAGATTTAAATCTTCATCGCATCATTAATACCAATTGCTTTTGTTGTGTTATATTGACGTCATCCAAGATTAGAGTTATAATTAATAAGAAATAATTAAAAATATCACATTTTCAATAAATAAGTCTATAGTATACTAATGATTTTTAATTTAAAATTTTAATGATTTTACTTCACATATATTTTTAAAATTAACAATCTTCAATGCTTTCATAAATTATATTATTTAAATATTAAAATTAGTCAAAATAAATATTTTTATCAATCAAATATTATTTCTCATATTTATTTTTAAAATCATCAATATTAATCTATACTGAAAATATTGGCTATATTTAATTTTAACTAGTGTTTTAAATTGGAATAAACCAATATGTTGAATTGTGACTTGTCCTTTTATCTAGTTACAGGGTGTGTTAAAAGTTGTATTTGAATTAAACAAAAAAAATTGGTCAAAACCAATCAAATTCACCAAAACTAGTGAACATGTACAATATCAAAATTATTTTGTTCAGATTGGATTTAAAAAAAAAAAAAATTTACAAAATTTTATCTTTTGCTATTTGACATTTTATTTAAAATACTTTTTATATAAGTTTGAATTTTTATTTCAAATAAATTTTAGTAATTAAGATTATATTGATAAAGAAAATATATAGAGATTCAATTTTTTCTTTCAAATAAATTTTAATATTTAAAAATATATAAAATATATAATGACATTACCACTAACAAATAAGTTTAATTTTAATTATATTGTAGTTACTTACATTACTTTTTTAAATCAAATCACATTAATTTTCTATCAAAACTATACTACTCCCTCCGTTTCTAACAGATCCACGTTCTGGAAAAAACTTTCGTTTCAAAAAGATACATTTTTTATATTTTCAATATATTAATTAATGACAAATTGTAATTTTCAAAATTTATAATTGCATTTGTTAAAATTCTATTGGTTAAAAATTATAGGGAATAGTTTATTAATAAAAACAATGCATTGGTAACTACAATTTTATGTTTTTCTTAATAAGTGTGAAAAACTTAAAACATGTATCTTTTAGAAACGGAGAGAGTATTTTTTAATAAAAGCATGTATTCCACATAATATTTGAACCGCAATTGTACTGTACTTTTCTTCTACTAAAATCGTACTTATCCCACATAACAGAAATCACAGTTGCATTATATCGCATTTTAATTCCGTACCACCTATCTTATCAAATATGTGATCACCAATAAGAGTCTAAATATCTAATGTAATAACATTAATAAATAATGTAAAAACATCAATAAATATTTTATCAACCACGGAGTCATGAGCAGCTTCCACATACTTTCGCATTTATCTAGGACAATAATTTCAGGAAGACATTATATATATATATACTACACGTGGTAAAAATGACAGCCAAAAAACAACAAAATAATTGTGAGACCAAATTTCCAACTGTAGTAGTAATATGTCTGCTATGTGAATACACACAAATGTATCAAGTGTGGTTTGGTAGTAGATAAAAGAAATTTTATCTTAAATAAATTGAATTTTTAGTTTCTAATTTTTTTAGTTCTTAAACCATAAATGCATAAATGCATTTATTATAAAAAAAAGTTTTGGTATGAATAAATTCAAAAAAAAAATGTAAGAGAAAAACATGTATGCGTTTCTGATTAAAAAAAACATATACGCGTTGATTACAATGACGTTAATGCTCGGAAAAAAAGTCTTTGTTGGATAGTTTGGTCTGTGTTGGCCTCGTTGTCCTACGAGTTGAATAGTTACCAGGTGAGGTACATGTTGAAAAACAAAATGAAAAGCAAAACCTACTTTGCGTTATGACATCTCAGTGTTACATTGTCTGACATCTGCGTGCGCAACACATGGCTACGAAATCTTTTGTCGGATAGATGACACCCAATCAGAGGTGTAAACGTGTCAATAAGAAAATTTTTGACTGCCAATTGTATTTTTTGACCAGAGGAGCATCGTATCACTTAAGACACGTTTGTTTTAACAGCAATCTGACAACAATTCTATGATTATTGTTATTTCTTGTTAAAAGAACAACAATGCTATGTTTTAATATGAAAATATAAAACAGAAACATATCAAATTTATTGATATTTTCCTATGAAGAGTTGTATAAGTGCCACATAGCGTCGGTGAAAAGGTGTTACACAAACACAAATAGCTCAATTATACGCAGAATTGTTATATCGGATATAATTGGAGCACACAATTATTAATGTGACATGTGACGTGAACGAGTCGACCTTTGACCCACCAAAAGAAAATAGAAACCATGGAACCACGTCTAATCGATTAGGGTTCTGACAATGTTCCATTCGAAGTAGGATAAGATTTCTGTTTTAAAATTCTTTGCGTATTATTATATTACGTGGATCATAGTATTACAGTTTCTTGTTTTATTAAAATTAAATCTATATAATCAAATCCGAACGGGAATAAACCGACTAAAATAAAGTTATTTAATTCAAAAAAATCTTAACTATCATTGCTCGATCCATCATATTGGTGTATTTCACTAGTTTTAGGACCTTAATCTTAAGTGTTCATTGCCATTCTCATCATTGGCGAGGACCACAAGAATATGAGATTCTTGTTATCTCGAATGCTAGAACTTCTCATACCATCTTCGAAATAGCTGGCTTCAAACGAATTTATATAAGCTTATAATCTAATATGACCCTGTAAGCGAACAAAGAGCGAAAAGATTTAAACATTTACCCAAACACAACCGAAGATTCAAAGTTGTACAATCACCTTTGACGCCAAGAACCTTGTAAGAAACCATGTTGAATTCATCGACTCACCTTTCCAAGCAAGTATCTAATCACCTGCACAAGTGTTCAAGATACAATACCGCAAATATCAAATGAGCAAACACAACACTATGAAGATAACAAAGACCAAATATAGACATTGAGGCGGCTAATGGCTCTGAGAGTCGTATCAACATTTATGTCCTTTGAGAACCAAAGTAGCAGAACATGTACTGTGGAATCCAACTATGGTGTCATCAAAGAAGTTACAAACAATCGACTGAGAGACAAAATCCAAACCGAAAGCTGTAGCCTTTAATCGGATAAAAAACTGTGAAAGGAGATCTAAAGAGATGAGATGCAAAGAGAAACCATTGAAGGGGTCATAGACGACCACTTGATATAATGACACACATAAACCACACGATTGAGACTAGAGAGATGTACCCTCGCCGCCTGCATATGTTGCCTCTGAACTCACCTCCACCATTAAGGACCAACAAAGCTCTCTTGATTACGGATAAAAAGAGCAAGACTTCCCTGACTATAAGAAGCCCGAAGATCTAACCTCTATAACCGAAAGGAATCTCCGGCTCGAGCATGACGGAGAAACAAATCTTCACCCCTCCCAACAACGATGAAACTGTAAGAGATCAAAACAAGAAATCAGATTCATTCCATGTACCCTAAATGTCGACTACCCCCACGAACCACTGCTTTTTATTTTAGTATTCAGTTTGTTTTAAACTATGATTACATGTTTCTATAACATTAATTTTATACTTCATTCTTCATGAAATAATAGTTTGAGATTTATATTTCCTCAATTTTAAGTTTGAAATCTAAAAAACTATAAATTTTAATTATATTTGCTTTACTATTTTATATTAAAATATAATTGATTTTAAATTGATATTTAACTAAAATAAAGACCTGAATAATTCAATATTTTTTTATGGATAAATAATAACCTGAATTAGACTCTTAATTAGATACAGTCATGATTTTAGTTTGGTTAATTTCAATTTAAAATAGTTTAAAATTTAATTTAAAAATAATAAACTAATTAATATCGTATATGAGTTTTCATATTTTAAATTTAAAGACATAGATAATTACATCTAGAACTATTGCTTCAAAAATATATTAGATGGAGTTATAGTCTGGAAAACATATGATACTACATGATCTAAGAAAATTGATTAAAGTACATAAGAATAATTTAATATTTGTAGAAATAAGAAAATCGTATATTCATAACTTAATATTGTAGTAATAAGAAAATCGTATATATATTCATATTATACGATTAATGATAAGGTATCTCGTGAGCCACGAGTTCGTCCGTTAACACAAAATCTATGCTACCGTTCCTGAAATCATGGTATGCTTACATAAATATAAGGAATATAGTATACGTATCGTGTATACACAACACAATACATAAATATTTAAGAGATAAAGCCATTCGATTATAAATGAGGTGTCGGTAAAACTGACGTGACGATAACTTATGATATATTTTATGTATCTTTTTCTATTGATTATAAAACTAAAAAGAACGGATGGTTAAGATCACGACTCACGAGCATGATTGAAAATGGTATATTGTATTAATAAAATCTGATAAGGATGTTCGAATCGACCGTTAATCTTGTATTATATTTTGATGTTCTTGTTTTTTAAACTTCCCTTCAACTTTTCATGGGCTTTAATTCAGTCATTGATGACTCTAATCAAATGAGACAAAAAATCCCACTTAGACTCAATTTGTAGCTGAGGCTGTATAATCAGTTTTGAATTATTATTTTTCCTAACGAAATTATATGGTAGGATTTGGTTATAAACTATATTCTCTCCGTTTCAAATTACTTGTCGTTGTAGGGTAAAATTTTTGTTTTAAAATAAGTGTCGTTTTCGATTTCAATGCAAAATTTATTGACAATATTATCTATTCAATTTTTCTATTGGTTAAAATATAGTTAGATGTATTGGTAATAGTGTTTTATTTTTAAAACATGTAAAATTAAATATTTTCTTAATATGTATACATAAACCTAGAACAACAATTAATATGAAACGAAAAGAATATTAGATTCGGATTTGGTTATAACTTCTATATAATGAGAACACTCTATCAGTTTATGAGAGACACATATAGCACGTGTTTCTTTGTTATTAGTTAACTCTTTTAATTTTAAATTTTAATAATAAAAGTAAATTATATTAATATGATATAATTGTAGAGCTTTACCATTAATGATGCCTTTATAGGTTTTGTTCATATCTATTTTGATATCCATAAATTATTTCCAATATTTCTTGTTAGTCGGTAAGACGTGGAAATTTTTTTTGTGCTAGCAAAATATTATCAATAATCAAACGCTTTACTACAGTTATTCTCTGAAATTAAGTTCAGAATAACTTTATTGAATTTCTTGTAGCTCATGTTACAAAGACTAATAAGCATGGACTGAATCATCTCTCTAAGTTTATTTTTCTTGGGAATGAGATAAATATTTGTCTAGTTCAATTTTGATAGAAAATTCCTATGACAAAAAAAATCTTTCATAAGTATATTTATGTCTTGACGCATTTCACGCCAAAAATTTATGATATAATTTACTGAGGGCTTATTACTCGTCATGCCATTCGATCTGAGGGCTTTTTCTAAATTGATATCAAATAATCGGGGCTCTCATGGTTTAATCTGTTTATCATAGTATTTAAAATATACTTTGACTTTGATTGTGACTTCTAGGTGAATGGAAAAATTAAATAAAATAATTAATAAAAATTTATTTGAGGGATTGAAAAATATAAATTATGAATGTTTGTTCATTTTTTAATTCTTATTAGAACTGAAAAGGAAAAAAATGTCTTTATAAATTCATTCTTCCATGGAGAATATAGAGAAAAAAAATATTTTTTCAACCAGAAGTATAATCTAACTGGTATAAAATCTATAGAATAAAGATTATAATATAATTTTTTCCTTCAACATAGTTACCAATAAAATTATTAACACTTTTTGGTTAGTTATAAATATATACCAAGTTTGATTTTTTAATGGTTTTGCTGCATCAATGGATTTTGTATCAGCTGAACTGACTATAAATTTTACGTTAGATGAAATAGAAATGTAGATCAAAAGCTGATTGTCATGATATTGTATGCAATGTTTATATATAAGGGGTGAATCCAATTTCAGTATAGTTATATATAATAATCTGGTATTCACTACACAGTTGTATTTAGTTTGGTTGCACTTTGAAAAATCGCTTTGATCACGTCCAATTGTATAACATTGATTTAGGAGTATGAGTGGTTGAAACATAGCGGTTGTGATTACGGTTGCGGAAGTTTGCGGATCTAGGTAGCTGCGATTTCTAGCGCTATTAAGTTATTTGTACAATTGGTATATTGATTATAATTTGTGATTAGTTAAATATAAGATATCACATCGGTTTAATAATAAATTATCAATATTAACATATTATAATAATAAAATATCAAAAATATACTATTATGATAAAATATAATAATTATTAATATAATATAATTAATATCAATATTACATTTATTTTTTAGTGTAAATGAAGTTATAATTTCAATAAAATTTCTTTTGAAGAGTTATATTAGAAACTGTAAAAGAATAATTTTTTATTTATATATGTATACATATATTAATGTTGAAATTAATAGTGAATAGTTTTAGTTTGAAATTTTTATAAAATATAAAAATATTGTTAGTGAATTTAAATTTAAATATAAAATATATATTTTAATTTTAAATTAAAATTTAAATATTTAAAATATTTTTATATTTATTTATCTACTCGCAATTGTAAAGGCTAGCAGAACCAATATTTAATTTTATGAAATTTAAAACGATTGAAAATGATTTATAAATATTTTGTGATTGTTGCAAAATACTAACAATCATTAACAATCACAAAAGTTGTATTTGCGGGTGATAGCGGAAAACTAACCATACCTTTAGTAACATACCTGTAGTAAAGGTTATATCATCTAACCTTAATGATCACGTGCAATATCAGTATAGTCATATATATTAATTGCGTGTCTAATTTTGACTGATCACCTTTTTATCAAACCAAACTAAAAAGTTTAACACCATCAGATGAAAATACAAAGCTATAAAGAACCAACAACAATGAAAATATAATAAAATAGAAGATAATTGATACAAACCACAACAAGAAACCATAAAAATTGCATAACTATTTTATAAACTTCTTGAATAGTTACATCCAAAAAATCCAAAAATCACAATCACTGCACCAAAAGCAAAAAAGGCATTAGTTGGGGCGAAATTCTTTGCAAAACCAACAACACTTGAGTTCCAATTAACTTCATACAAAAAAAAAAATATTAGGAAAAGAAACTACTTCAAACAGAAGACAACTGGAAAATTAATACCCGTCAATGTGAAGTATGCCAATGAAATTTTCTTTTAACTGCGACCAAAAAGAGAGAAACAAAATCACATAGCCGAAAACTAGATTGGATACAACAATGAAATTGTATACTGCAGTAAGAGATCATACCGAGGTGACATAAATGCCACTAAGAACCACAAAGGTAGAACTTAAAGAAACTTTATCCATCAATACTTCATTAATTAAAACTATAAGCCATATATCCAGTGTCATCCACACAACTTTCATTTCAATCCATTCAACATAATAAAAGTGAACTGAGAGTGAGAAGCAAAAATGAATTTGGAGGACCGTATGAGGAAGTTGAGATAAGATCTGAGAAAAGATAAGTCCACACCTCAACAATGAGACTTGCACACAACAGAAAATAAACTCCCATAGGCGAAAAATGTGTCACCAGAAGATACAAAAGAAGCACCGCCACCACTGAGCTTTGTCACAATTGATGGACAAGAGAGCATCAAAACAATGGTTTGGTAAAATCTTAAAGATAAAGCTTGAAGGAGGTGTTGAGGATTTGAAGAGGAGGAAGGAGATAAACATCTTTTGGAGGGTTTGGAGGTTCCAGTGAAGTGACAGAGAGAACTTCAAGCAAAAAAAAACTCATCTGGTGGTAGATCTGGAGAAACAGTCACCATTAGGGTCATAGAGGAGGAGTAGAGCTGCTTCAAGGAGGTTGGAGGATGGATGGAGCTGAGGCTGAGGAGATCCATCCAAAACATCACACTTCGAGAAACAGTTCTAAGAGAATCTCCAACAATGACATCAAATTTGGTGTTGAAATTACATCAAATTTGGTATTTTCATGTCATCATTATTTTGTCATCTTTGACAATAACACTATATTTTACACAAAAATTAATATTATAAATTATTTAATGTTTTTAGTTTTAATTTTTAATATATTTTTATTATTTGTAATTGATAAATAATTATTTTATTATATTTTGATTATTATTTGTAAGCGATAATAATCATTTAATAATTTATTTTTAAAATAAAAATAAAAAATAGTTTTTAGTTATGTAAAAATAAATTAAAATATAAATAATACAATATATTAATGTTTAATTACGAACTTGATAGTAATTGAACTATATTATTAAATGAAGTATAACAAAATATGAATTTTAAAAATGTGGTGTGATGAATAATGTTACACAAAATTACATTATTCACATTACACCAGATTTAATATAATAATATTTACATTACACCAAATTTGGTAAGATAGTGTCAACTTTGATATTTTGTTGGAAATAAAATTATATCAAATTTGGTGTTTTAGTGTCTTGTTAGAGATAGTCTAACAGAAATTTTCAGGATGACTGACGTTTAATCACGATAGAAAACTTTTGACTGATCATTTTATCTTTAATAAAATGATATGTTTTGATTGATTAAAACAAATATTAAATAAAATATGTTAAGTTACTAATGAATTAGTCCAACAACTTTGTACAATAGATATTTGAGAATGATTTATTTTAATAGAGTAGATGTCGCTCACAGTGTGAAAACGTTCTAATTATCAGATAAGACACGACCATATCATATGGGTACTAATCTGGAAACGTGCGTGTATAAATTATAGTCGATTAAAAATTGAAATCTGTAGGTTAGAGAGTCTTGCAAAGTATTAGGATGCGTAGACAATTGTTCTTAGAGAACTTAAGATTGTTTTAAGTCCAAAAAGACTTATCTCATAACCGATTTGTCGAAGAAACGTGTAACGCCCATTAGATCGATTTTTAGAATATAGTTATATATATGAGTGGTTGCAAGGAAAAAGAATATATAAGTGACGATGAACTAAAATTTTGTACCTAACTTTGACGGTTTAAGATAATAACTAACTAATTAGAAAAAATAGTGACATTTCTACGATTTAAATATGACTCGTCGTTACCTTCAAGTACTATTTTTAATATAGCATATTTTTTAGTCGTGTAAATCGATAAAATATTAAAAAGGTGCAGCTGCTTTTGTTAAACAGTTAGTTAGGTATTACAGTGAAAAGTAATAAACAGAAAATTTGTTTTGAAAAGGAAAAAAAAAAAAAATGAATGAAAAAGACGAAGATAAAAAAGAGAAAAAATACATAAATAAAGCAAGCGTGATGGAGAGAAAAGAAATGAAAAAAGACGAGAGGTCACCACGTGTTATATGGGAGAACTCGGTAAAGAGGCAAAGACGCGGGCTAACTCTATAAAACGTGTCCTCTTCACTAACGACGTACCAAACCAATTTGATTTCACTTCTCTAACCAAAGAAAGAAAGTTAGACGACACAATGGTCCAATCGCAGATTAGTGAGACTGATAGACCCAAATGTCCTTTTACTCATCTTTTTACGTGTATTTTCTTCTTATTTTTTTTTGGACAATTCTCTTAAATAGCCCTTTTTAAGTTTTTGTCATAAAAATAGCCCTCAAAAAATAAAATGATCAAAATAGACTTTTTTTTTTTGAAATTTTGATTTTTTTGATTTTTTTTTTTGAAATTTGAAATCCTAACCCCAAACCCACCCCTTAACTCTAAACCCTAAAGTCCAAATTAGTTAACCCTAGGGGTATAAATACATATAAATAATTTTTTTAGCTTCTAAAAAAAACATTTTGGTCATTTTCTTCCTTAAAAACTATTTTTGTGACAAACAAACTAAAATGGGCTATCTAAGGGAATTACTTTTTTTTATATCTATTAAACATTATTTCTTTTCAAAATGTCCAAATACATCTGATCTTATAGTGCAAAAATTTGTTGCTACTCGAGACCATATCATACAATGCTGGTTTGGTGAGGGATGATTCCATTCGATTTTTATATGTTTTTCTAATTAAATTATTAGGCGGAGTTTCTAGAAAATTTTATACGTGAAGTATGTTTCTTCTTTAAATAATATATATGCGAGGTTTGCTTCGTTGATTTTATATATACGTCCACATATAATACCTAAAAATTCAACACTCTTCTAATTCTAGTACTTGTTGGCACTTGGCAGCAAATGTTAAACCGATTTTTTTTTTAAAAGAATTATCGTTCCTTTTAAATAGTATACCTCTTTCTGTGTTCCAAAATATGTTGTTTATGTCACCATTTAAAGGTTGAAACTTATGATATACTCCATCCGTTTCAAAATATTACATATTTTAAATTTTTCACACAGTTTAATAAAACAAATTAAATTTATATAATTTTTTGTGATTATTTTTTTTAGAATTTTAAGTCAATAAAAATTCAATAAGTGCAATTAATTTTTTTGAAATTTACAATTAGTAAATAAAATATGTATTGAAAATATAAAAAAATAATTTTTTTGAAACAAATTTTCTGTACAATATGCAATTTTGTGAAACAGAGAGAGTATATACGATGGATGGTGCCTTTAAAAGACTTAATAAGCATAACATATTCATGTGTATATTAATAAGTATAATCTAGGACCTCGAGTATACGATTTCGTTACTTGTCTAACGGGAAACTCTATTATATATTTGAACATGAAGGTAAGAGATGACAAAAGAATAAAACACAAATGTAAGAATCCTTGTTTGAGTGTTGACCGGATAGAAAAAAAGGAGTGGTCGAACATCTCTCTATAGATCTCGTCAACTAAAATATAAGTGAAAGAAAAAAAAATCATCACTTTAGACAATTTAAAGTTAATTAGAGAGCAGGTTCTATGATGTAACATACCGACTTTTAATAAATTGCATGCGTGGACTATTAGTGTTCAGTTAACTATTTTGTTCATTTCTATAAGTTACGATTTTTTTGGGTAACTGGTTTCAATGATAGATAAAGCTACTACGTAGTAGACATAAATTTTTTGTTATTCAGATAAATATAAAGAGATAGACACAAGACACAATGAGTTTTGCTATTTTTCTTTTGAGTTTATGAACTAATGAAAGTCCTACATAAATAATAGGTAATCGAAGAATCAATAAATTAATTTAAAAAAGTTAGGACTAATTCATTTACCGTTAGTTGGTTTAAGTTAAAAATCAATGATAGATCATAGCCATTCCATGTTGAGCCTTGATGTTTTTCTCCCTGTCCACATTGAACATAAAGGAACGAATTAAAGTTTCATATATGTAGTTAGAAAATTAAAAAAACTAATATATACAAAGTAAAAAATATTTTACTTATCGACACTTAATTTTGAGTGGAAAGTTCATGATAAATTTAACAACATTTTTGAATTTAGATGAGATCAACGAAATGTTTGATTGCTTGTGCTCTCGAATTCAAGAGCGGTCGAGGATATATTATATATCATCCGGTAAACATCCTTCTGAAGTTGATGATCGACAAACGACATTATAAAGCTCAACCTTTTTCCTACGTACGTTTTCCAGTCAAACATGGTGAATCATCACAGACGGTGGCACAAATGCAAAGCTACATTGATCAAAGTTTGAGGAACTTAATCTCCACAATTAAAATGATGGGGAGAAAGGCATATGAGGATATTATGGGGAGGTGGTTTGCTTCAAGATGACACATTTTTGAATTTTTTTTTTTTTAAATTTAGATTAACATATAACACATGATATGTATCCATTGTAAAAAAAATTATTGAATTGGATATATTTAATATTCATTCAAAAAATATTTACGTTATATGATAGTGTTTCACTAACATGGACAGTAAACGCTTAAGTCAAGCCCAAAAATATTCCAATGCTTTTAAATTTAACACAACTAGACCGTATCATACATAGAAACATATAATGTAATAAAGACTTGAGATATTTGCATGTGGGGATGAATAAGCCAAGTTGGAGTTCTCAATCAAGCTCTTGAGCCAAGACATAAGCCAAGTTGGTGATTGTAGTTAATGAAACATCATTTTGCCAGTAAATGCAAATGGGATTTTAGTTAGTATATAAACACATATCCCTTGTAATCTTCAATATTTTAAGACGAATTTCAAACTATTTTAGAATTTTTTGCACACTAATTTCAGGTGGACAAACTAAACTATGACCAGCGATCTGAGGATAAATATATTTCAATAGGTTAAGAGGTTTTTGCAAGACCTATGTTATGTTCAAGTTGCCATGAGACTTTTTAACAAACATAGAAACAGAAGAAGACACAAACAAGACAAAGGGAGTTAAAGACTGAAGTGGATGCGTTTGTCCAAGTGTGAAAGGGCTCAACATCGAACCATATTACTCTGTTGGTTCCCAAAATACCCCTTTCTCTTAACACCCACTCACTCCATTCCTCCCCATGTCACAGACTCAACACGTGGCCACCCAGATGGGACCCACCATTCCCGTCCCGGTTTATATAAACCCTCAACACTTAATCGCTCTCAAACCAACTCTCTCTTCCCTTCTCCACTTCAACAACAAAGTAAAAGAAAAAAACAGAGACTTTACGAATCTCAAAACAGAACGGTCACTCTTAAGCACTAATACTGATCACGCATACTTAAAAAATGGCTTCTTTCACGGCGAATACGGCGGTTTCTCGGAGATGGTTCGGAGGCAATCATACTCAGCCTTCATTATCATCTTCTCAAAGCTCCGACTTGAGTTATCGTTCCTCCATGCCCATGACAAGTCGTGTCCAACGAAAGCTTAATGTTTCTTCAGCGCTTCACACTCCTCCTGCTCTTCTCTTCCCCAAGCAATCCTCCACCTCTCCCGCCATTGTTGTTAACCCCAAAGCCAAAGAATCCGACACTAAACAGATGAACATGTTCCAGAGAGCAGCGGCGGCGGCGCTGGACGCGGCGGAGGGTTTCCTGGTAAGTCACGAGCGTCAACATCCGCTTCCTAAAACCGCTGATCCTAGTGTTCAGATCGCCGGAAACTTCGCTCCGGTGAATGAACAGCCCGTCCGGCGTAACCTCCCGGTGGTCGGGAAAATACCAGATTCCATTAAAGGAGTGTACGTGCGCAACGGAGCTAACCCGCTTCACGAGCCGGTGACCGGTCACCACTTCTTCGACGGAGACGGGATGGTTCACGCCGTCAAATTCGAAGATGGTTCAGCTAGCTACGCTTGCCGGTTCACTCAAACAAACCGGTTTATCCAGGAGCGTCAATTGGGTCGACCGGTATTCCCCAAAGCCATCGGCGAGCTTCACGGTCACACCGGTATTGCTCGTCTCATGCTATTCTACGCAAGAGCTGCAGCCGGTTTAGTCGACCCAGCACACGGAACCGGAGTAGCTAACGCCGGTTTAGTCTATTTCAACAACCGGTTATTAGCTATGTCGGAAGACGATTTACCTTACCAAGTCCGGATCACTCCAAGTGGAGACTTGAAAACCGTTGGCCGTTACGATTTCGACGGACAATTAGAATCCACAATGATCGCCCACCCGAAAGTCGACCCGGAATCCGGCGAGCTTTTCGCTTTAAGCTACGACGTCGTTTCAAAGCCTTACCTAAAGTACTTCCGCTTCTCACCAGACGGAACTAAATCACCGGACGTCGAGATCAACCTCGAACAGCCGACGATGATGCACGACTTCGCGATCACGGAGAACTTCGTAGTGATACCGGACCAACAAGTCGTGTTCAAGCTCCCGGAGATGATCCGCGGCGGCTCTCCGGTGGTTTACGACAAGGAAAAGGTCGCGAGATTCGGAGTTCTCGACAAATACGCTGAAGACTCGTCGGCGATCAAGTGGATCGAAGCGCCGGATTGCTTCTGCTTCCATCTCTGGAACGCTTGGGAGGAGCCGGAAACAGAGGAGGTCGTCGTGATCGGTTCTTGCATGACTCCACCGGACTCAATTTTCAACGAGTCCGACGAGAATCTCAAGAGCGTCCTCTCCGAGATCCGATTGAATCTCAAAACCGGGGAATCCACTCGCCGTCCGATCATCTCCGACGGAGAGCAGCAAGTCAACCTCGAAGCAGGGATGGTGAACAGAAACATGCTCGGCCGGAAAACCAAATACGCTTACCTCGCTTTAGCCGAGCCGTGGCCTAAAGTCTCTGGCTTCGCGAAAGTTGATCTCTTCACCGGAGAAGTCAAGAAACATCTTTACGGCGATAACCGTTACGGTGGAGAGCCTCTGTTTCTCCCCGGAGAGGGAGCAGAAGACGATGGTCACATCCTCTGTTTCGTTCACGATGAGATGACGTGGAAGTCTGAGTTACAGATAGTTAACGCCGTTAGCTTGGAGGTTGAAGCGACGGTTAAACTTCCGTCAAGGGTTCCGTATGGATTTCACGGCACATTCATCGGAGCTAGTGACTTGGCGAAGCAGGTGTAAATATAGTAAAGGATACATACTACGTGAGAAGCTTCTAGAAGAAGAAAAAAGAGAGAGGGATTTACCAGTGGGATGCTCTGCATATACGTCCCCGGAATCACCTCCTCTTTGTGTTTTTTTTTCCTTTGTTTTTCTCTGTTTCTTTTATTTGGGGTGCGGTTTGTTACTTCCCTTTTTTGGGGGGTCAATGTAGAAATATGAAAGATTTTGAGGGACCAGCTTGTAGCTTTTGGGCTGTAGGGTATAGCCTAGCCGTTCGAGCTCAGCTGGTTTCTGTTATTCTTTCACTTGTTGTTCATAGTGAGAAGTATATATTATAGATGTATTAAACTAAAAATTATGTTTTTATATATATATATGTATGTTTCTAAACAAGCAAACAATTAAACAACATTAGATTCGACTTCAAATACCTGCCCCCTTTTTGTCTATGATTTTTATTTTTATTTTATTTTAATTTAATTACATAACTTTTTACTTATGGAAACGTTTTATGGTTTGTGCCACCATCATTCATCAAATGTTTTTATATATTTAAATAAATTTTAAAATGGACAAATGATAGAGAGACAAGACTCAAAATAAACTTTTGGACTTTAAAACAAAAGTTAATAACCAAATCACACGCTGTATAAATTTAGTTAATTAGTCACGCATGGAAGAAAATTGACTAACTAACTCAATTTTCGTTATATGCATGGAAGAGAATCACCAAAGTCAATTTCAGTCAATTTTCGAAATAGAAGCCAACGAGTGAAGTTAACCCACGTCAAAAAGAGTAAGTATGTAATTTGAATACGACTTATTTTTATTTGAAAGATTAAAGGGCCTTTAGTAACCGGTCGTTGTCATAATCCTATATCAAAAAAGCATTTTGTTAATTTGGTAAGCAGAACCGTAAACATTGGATATGTAATGTGAGTGGTGGGTGGCAACACAGTGGAGAGACCAATCAAAACTAGTGGGACTGTGACGAAATTAACGGCATTATTCTTATACTATAAGTTTATAACGCATATTTTACTTTTTTCTTAAACATATTTCAATTATTATTTTTTTATAAATGTAACACTTAATTAATCTGATAAGACGATCCACGATTGTTTGGAGAAAATAAATGTATAAACAAATAACGCAAAAGTCAACTGTTCGAAAGAGTGTTTGGGTGTGTTGAGATTAAGACATTTTCAAAGTATATAATTGGCACGCAATATAATTATCATTTGTTTTCATTTAACAACTTTTGCAAGGGAAGAGCAACATTAGGTTGCTTGCATATATTTAAAGTCTTTTACGATTTACGTACACGTTAGTTAGTAATTATCGTATTGATCTACCTACATAAATTGTTGTTTTCTAAATTTGGCGGATG
This sequence comes from Sinapis alba, assembly GCA_012274485.2. Classification (NCBI taxonomy): domain Eukaryota; kingdom Viridiplantae; phylum Streptophyta; class Magnoliopsida; order Brassicales; family Brassicaceae; genus Sinapis; species Sinapis alba. Next base: position 21,032 of record MU107414.1, read on the forward strand.
GCGAAAGTGTTAAACGACTATACTTGTTTAAGCACAACACCCATATGTAGCAACGGTTAAATTATTACTCTAGGTTTTATATTTAATTACTTTTTCTTTTGTTAGAGAACTACAGGTTTATATCGAAAAATAAGGGTTGAAAATTGGAAAAATTCTGGTTAAATACCAAAGAATAGATTGTCCACGTATTTGGACATATATATATATATATATATATGTATATATATATATTTATGTATGTGTGTGTGTGTGAGCGCATATAGGATGAGGGAAAATAGATAACTGAGTAATGGTGTGCCAAAGAAGCACAAACTGAACTTTCCACTTGTTAATGCTATAGGGATCAAAAGCACATAAGTTCACTTTCACATTTACACGAAAATATCTCAAAACCCAAAAGTGTCAAGACAGATCATACATGTTGTTGGGAAAAATGTCAAAAAGAAATATTAATATTTGGCCAACTGGGGGATTTTTATTAATATGGTGGATTTTTATTTTGATTGTTTTTTCACGTTCTCTTCTAATATTATAGAAACCCACTATTAGTATTACTGTTGGAATCTCATCATAGTGTATATATTTCATATATGTGATGCATTTTATATATATTATGGGAATTCAAAGCATCGTTAATGTTTTAATATTAAAACACATGTTAAGAAAAAAAGCATTCAATCATGAAGAATGTGTCTTAGTATTTGTAAGTTGGTCTATTCACTCTTCTGATTATCGGATAGGTGGGTTTAGTAAAACCAAAGCTTACTCGGGTATGAGTAAAACAACTAAATGCAAAACTATTGTTAGTTAGTCTTATTTTTAGTAAGCTTGAAGGCTAGAAAGAGCTAAGAGCATTACCAATGATGTGCTCTAACAAATGCTCTCAAATAATATTATTTAAGTAATTATTATTATTTATTTTTTTAAACAATAAATCACTAGAATGATGATACATCTAGAATATGTGTTAGAACATGTTCTTGGCAGAGAACACTAATTGACTTTCTCTTAATTTATAATTAGTTGTATTTATTTTTATTATAAAAGCATGTGTGAGAACACATCATTGCTGATGCTCTAATTAAGAAATAGAGTGAAACAATCCAGTGTTCTTGTGAAAAGATCGAAAAAGAAAAAGAAAAGATATTATAGTTATATTCTTGAGCTCGGATTTAGAGTTTATTCTAGTGGACTGATAGAGATTCTAGTCCTGGTGAGTATAACTACTTCCCCTAGTTGGAAAAGTGAGTTGAACACCAAGTAAACAATTTTGGTGTTGATTTGTGTTTATCTTTTTTTTTTGTAACACGATTTGTGTTTATCTTGATTGCTTTTTAGTTTGTTTAAACGAGTTAGATCCGAGTAGATTTAAACGCCAGTCACACAAAACACAAGTCTACAAATGATATATATATATTCTTCCATGGTCGAGAGTATCCTCCCTGGTGTTAATATTTGAAAATTTTAACTAGAACTATCTTTAAAATTCGAAATACTGAAAGAGAATAAATAAAATTCACTGCTTGTGTTTGTCAAAAGAGGTTCACTGGATGCAAAAATATTAATCGAAAAACATAATTAGATGGTGGTTCCATCTGAATTATAATACTTAGACAGCTCATTTTGACCGTTCACGTGTCAGCATTTACGTTTACAATAAGATATATACTATGTGAGGGAATATAATGATACAACTATATGTTCACTACTTACCCAAAGTAGAAGGTGACTTTTCTCCCAACTAATTGAAGCCTAACTACTTTCCTTTAGTGGAAGGTTGGCACTTATGTTTTCCATTTATATTGGCAGTTATTACTTACTCTTACCTTATTCAGACCGCGAAATCCGGAATTGTGATTCGCGGAACTATATGTTAACATGTAGTATTTTTTGTTTTCTTATAAATAAAATTATTTTATGAATTTATATTGAAAGGTTCTTGACGAATATAGAAACCGTCATGCATGTGGTTGGTATTGTCAAGTTCCATATAAAATATGTGGCAATGCTTTTATATTATTCCCACAACGGTAGAGTTTGGTGACATGTATGTCGACACTCAGCAAAACTTTGTATCCATTCCAGTATGGCGAAGACTGACCTTCCCATAGTGATATGATGGTCCAATCTATTTATCTGGAAGAAAAAAATAGAAATCTTGTTTTTATCGTTATAATACAATAATGAGCGTTCTACTTTGGGTAAGTAGTGAACATATAATTGTATATATCATTCCTTTGGGTAAGTAGTGAACATATAATTTCCAATAACGAGCGTTCCTTTGTATGATTTTTGTTGTTGTTATAAAGTTGATATAATATTGGAGTGATTTAAGATGATTATGCGCTTGGATGATTGAAATAAAAAAATGACAAGTCAGAAAAACTCATATATTATTCTAGCATTTGTACTGATTATCATTACATGCTCATAGTTTTTCATTATTGATAAACCTAGCTAGCTAAAATAATGCACAAATTTTAATCTATATAGAGAAGAGTATACATGGTCGTTTATACACATCTCTCTCTCTCACTTTTGTTTTCTGCGTTAATTGTTCACTCTTGTGAATTAGTCATTGAGTAATTTGCGGCGCTTAATTTGGCTCTTCGTCGAATATGAGAGACAGAGACCCCCAAAAATAATGTTTTTTGGTTCTTCTCTTAGTTATAAGAACTGGGAAAATTGAAATAATGAATTTAATATTTAGATGCAAACAAGTGTTAGAGAAAAATTAAATGTCAGCAAAAATGACGAAACACGAAACATTTAAGTAATCTTTTACAGAAAAACAAAACACAAAATATTGTAAGGTTAACTATATATGCAGTTAGACTTGAAAACGATAATGGACTTGAATTTATGCAAGTTTTATTAACAAACACTAATGTTGATTATATTGATTTTAACTTTGAAGTAAGAAATTTAATTAGGATTATGGTCAAATCATCGATAAATTAAGCATCAAATGATTTTTTTTAGCATCAAATGATTAAGCTAACTGCATATATAGTTAACTTTATAATATTTTGTGTTTCGTTTTTCTGTAAAAGATTACTTATATGTTTCGTGTTTTTGTAACAAAATATTATAAGGTTAACTATATATGCAGTTAGACTTAAAAACGATAATGGACTTGAATTTATGCAAGTTTTATTAACAAACACGTTGATTGATTTTAACTTTGAAGTAAGAAATTTAGGATTATGGTCAAATCATCGATAAATTAAGCACCAAATGATTTTTTTATTTTTAGCATCAAATGATTAAGCTCAACGAAATGTCCAAAGGATATTCTCATCGACAATATGTGTCGTATAGTTTGATGTATATTTTATATTTTCTAATGCGAGACCACGTGGCAAACGGCAGCAAATCTTAATTATAACGAGCCATCGAATCAAAACTACCAAATGCTAAAGTGTATTGATCTGTCCAATGATTCAAAATAAAATAACATACTACTAAAGAGTGGCAAGAAATACTCCGAGGACTCTGGTGCTTCAACTATTTGAAATTTAATATCAAAGTGTATACAGCATTACAGCATTCTAGCTAGTTATTATTTATTGAACTTTTATATTTGTTACCGTATAGGGAAGTCAAGACAATTAGATGATTCACTCAAGATATATACATATATACACAATACATATATGTGTGTAGTGCATATAAATACATACATGTATATAACTGGCTATAGCTATATATATTACTCCCTATATTTTTTTAAAAATGTATATTTTATAATTTTTACACATTAAAAATTATATAAAATTTTGATTACCAATCAATTATTTTTTTTGTAACTAACTATTTCCTATAATTTTTAACCAATAAAATTTCAATAACCACAATTATATTTTTATAAATTTACAGTTTACAAATAATTAATATATTAAAATGTAAAATATTTTTTTTTGAAATATTTTTTTTTCTTTCTAAAACATGGATTTTTTAAAATGGGGGAAGTGATTAGTTATTACCCTAGCTAAACATGCCGATTTTCTTGGACACAAACAGGATGTGTCGCCTTATGATCTCTATCTAAATTATTGTTTCATGTAAAGATATTTATCACTACTATCTCAAACA
>MU107414.1:25704-52850 GCA_012274485.2 Sinapis alba
GCTGCATCAATGGATTTTGTATCAGCTGAACTGACTATAAATTTTACGTTAGATGAAATAGAAATGTAGATCAAAAGCTAATTGTCATGATATTGTATGCAATGTTTATATATAAGGGGCGAATCCAATTTCAGTGTAGTAATATATAATAATCTGGTATTCACGACACAGTTGTATTTAGTTTGGTTGCACTTTGAAAAATCGCTTTGATCACGTCCAATTGTATAAATTGATTTAGGAGTATGAATGGTTGAAACACAACGGTTGTGATTACGGTTGTGGAGGTTTGCAGATGTAGGTAGCTGCGATTTCTAGCGTTATTAAACAATTTATACAATTGGTACATTAATTATAATTTGTGATTGGTTTAATATACAATATTACATTGGTTTAATAATTAATTATCAATATTAACACATTATAATGTTATAAAAATATCAAAAACATACTAATATGATAAAATATAATAATTATTAATATAATATAACTAATAACAGTATTACATTTATTTTTTAGTGTAAATGAAGTTATAATTTCAATAAAATATTTTTTGAAGATTTATATTAGAAATTGTAAAAGAATATTTTGTTTTATTTATATATGTATATATATTAATGTTGAAAATTATAGTGAATAGTTTTGGTTTGATTTTTTTATAAAATAAAATAATACTGTTAGTGAATTTAAATTAAAATTTAAATATTTAAAATATTTTTATATTTATTTATCTATTCGCAACTGCAAAGACTAACGGAACCAACATTTAATTTTATGAAATTTGAAATGATTGAAAGTGATTTATAATATTTTGTGATTGTTACAAAATACCAATAATCATTATCAACCACAAAAGCTATATTTGAGGGTGATAGCAGAAAACTAACCCTACCTTTAGTAACATACCTTTAGTAAAGGTTATATCATCTAACCTTAATGATCACGTGCAATATCAGTATAGTCATATATATTAATTGCGTGTCTAATTTTGACTGATCACCTTTTTTTGATCAAACCAAACTAAAAAGTTTAACACCATCAGATGAAAATACAAAGCTATAAAGAACCAACAACAATAAAATATATAATAAAATAGAAGATAATTGATACAAACCACAACAAGAAACCATAAAATTTTTGCATAACTATTTTATAAACTTCTTGAATAGTTACATCCAATGCAATCCAAAAAATCACAATCACTGCACCAAAAGCAAAAAAGGCATTAGTTGGGGCAAAATTCTTTGCAAAACCAACAACACTTGAGTTCCAATTCACTTCATACAAAAAAAAAAATATTAGGAAAAGAAACTACTTCAAACAGAAGACAACTGGAAAATTAATACCCGTCAACACCATATTCATCAAGTGAAGTATGCCAATGAAATTTTCTTTTAACTGCGACCAAAAAGAGAAAAACAAAATCACATGGCCGAAAACTAGATTGGATACAACAATGAAACTGTATATTGCAGTAAGAGATCATACCGAGGTGACATAGATGCCACTAAAAACCACAAAGTAGAACTGAAAGAAACTTTATCCATCAATACTTCATTAATTAAAACTATAAGCCATATATCCAGTGTCATCCATACAACTTTCATTTCAATCCATTCAACATAATAAAGGTGAACTGAGAGTGAAAAGCAAAAATGAATTTGGAGGACCGTATGAGAAAGTCGAGATAAGATCTGAGAAAAGATAAGTCCACACCTCAACAATGAGACTTGCACACAACAGAAAATAAACTTTCATAGGCGAAAGATGTGTCACCAGAAGATACAAAAGAAGATTCAAAATAAAATAACATACTACTAAAGAGTGGCAAGAAATACTCCGAGGACTCTGGTGCTTCAACTATTTGAAATTTAATATCAAAGTGTATACAGCATTACAGCATTCTAGCTAGTTATTATTTATTGAACTTTTATATTTGTTACCGTATAGGGAAGTCAAGACAATTAGATGATTCACTCAAGATATATACATATATACACAATACATATATGTGTGTAGTGCATATAAATACATACATGTATATAACTGGCTATAGCTATATATATTACTCCCTATATTTTTTTAAAAATGTATATTTTATAATTTTTACACATTAAAAATTATATAAAATTTTGATTACCAATCAATTATTTTTTTTGTAACTAACTATTTCCTATAATTTTTAACCAATAAAATTTCAATAACCACAATTATATTTTTATAAATTTACAGTTTACAAATAATTAATATATTAAAATGTAAAATATTTTTTTTTGAAATATTTTTTTTTCTTTCTAAAACATGGATTTTATAAATATATTAATGTCTTGACGCATTTCGCGCTAAAAAAAATCTGATATAATTTATTGAGGGCTTATTACTCGTCATGCCAGTCAATCTGGGGGCTTTTCTGAATTGATATCGAATAATCGAGCTCTCGTGGTTTAATCTGTTTATCATAGTATTTAAAATATACTTTGACTTCGATTGTGACTTCTAGGCGAATGAAAAAAATAAATAAAATAATAAATAAAGTTTATTTGAGGGATTGAAAAATATAAAAAAAATATGAATGTTTGTTCATTTTTTATTCTTATTAGAACTGAAAAGGAAAAAAATGTCTTTATAAATTCATTCTTTCATGGAGAATATAGAGAAAAAGAAAAAAAATTCAAACAAAAGTTTAATCTAACTGGTATAAAATCTATATAATAAACATTATACCATAATTTGTTTCCTTCAACATAGTCACCAATAAAATAATTAACACTTTTTGGTTTGTTATAAATATATACCAAGTTTGATTTTTTTTTAATGGTTTAGCTGCATCAATGGATTTTGTATCAGCTGAACTGACTATAAATTTTACGTTAGATGAAATAGAAATGTAGATCAAAAGCTAATTGTCATGATATTGTATGCAATGTTTATATATAAGGGGCGAATCCAATTTCAGTGTAGTTATATATAATAATCTGGTATTCACGACACAGTTGTATTTAGTTTGGTTGCACTTTGAAAAATCGCTTTGATCACGTCCAATTGTATAAATTGATTTAGGAGTATGAATGGTTGAAACACAACGGTTGTGATTACGGTTGTGGAGGTTTGCAGATGTAGGTAGCTGCGATTTCTAGCGTTATTAAACAATTTATACAATTGGTACATTAATTATAATTTGTGATTGGTTTAATATACAATATTACATTGGTTTAATAATTAATTATCAATATTAACACATTATAATGTTATAAAAATATCAAAAACATACTAATATGATAAAATATAATAATTATTAATATAATATAACTAATAACAGTATTACATTTATTTTTTAGTGTAAATGAAGTTATAATTTCAATAAAATATTTTTTGAAGATTTATATTAGAAATTGTAAAAGAATATTTTGTTTTATTTATATATGTATATATATTAATGTTGAAAATTATAGTGAATAGTTTTGGTTTGAATTTTTTATAAAATAAAATAATATTGTTAGTGAATTTAAATTAAAATTTAAATATTTAAAATATTTTTATATTTATTTATCTACTCGCAACTGCAAAGACTAACGGAACCAACATTTAATTTTATGAAATTTGAAATGATTGAAAATGATTTATAATATTTTGTGATTGTTACAAAATGCCAATAATCATTATCAACCACAAAAGCTATATTTGAGGGTGATAGCAGAAAACTAACCCTACCTTTAGTAACATACCTTTAGTAAAGGTTATATCATCTAACCTTAATGATCACGTGCAATATCAGTATAGTCATATATATTAATTGCGTGTCTAATTTTGACTGATCACCTTTTTTTGATCAAACCAAACTAAAAAGTTTAACACCATCAGATGAAAATACAAAGCTATAAAGAACCAACAACAATAAAATATATAATAAAATAGAAGATAATTGATACAAACCACAACAAGAAACCATAAAATTTTTGCATAACTATTTTATAAACTTCTTGAATAGTTACATCCAATGCAATCCAAAAAATCACAATCACTGCACCAAAAGCAAAAAAGGCATTAGTTGGGGCAAAATTCTTTGCAAAACCAACAACACTTGAGTTCCAATTCACTTCATACAAAAAAAAAAATATTAGGAAAAGAAACTACTTCAAACAGAAGACAACTGGAAAATTAATACCCGTCAACACCATATTCATCAAGTGAAGTATGCCAATGAAATTTTCTTTTAACTGCGACCAAAAAGAGAAAAACAAAATCACATGGCCGAAAACTAGATTGGATACAACAATGAAACTGTATATTGCAGTAAGAGATCATACCGAGGTGACATAGATGCCACTAAAAACCACAAAGTAGAACTGAAAGAAACTTTATCCATCAATACTTCATTAATTAAAACTATAAGCCATATATCCAGTGTCATCCATACAACTTTCATTTCAATCCATTCAACATAATAAAGGTGAACTGAGAGTGAAAAGCAAAAATGAATTTGGAGGACCGTATGAGAAAGTCGAGATAAGATCTGAGAAAAGATAAGTCCACACCTCAACAATGAGACTTGCACACAACAGAAAATAAACTTTCATAGGCGAAAGATGTGTCACCAGAAGATACAAAAGAAGATTCAAAATAAAATAACATACTACTAAAGAGTGGCAAGAAATACTCCGAGGACTCTGGTGCTTCAACTATTTGAAATTTAATATCAAAGTGTATACAGCATTACAGCATTCTAGCTAGTTATTATTTATTGAACTTTTATATTTGTTACCGTATAGGGAAGTCAAGACAATTAGATGATTCACTCAAGATATATACATATATACACAATACATATATGTGTGTAGTGCATATAAATACATACATGTATATAACTGGCTATAGCTATATATATTACTCCCTATATTTTTTTAAAAATGTATATTTTATAATTTTTACACATTAAAAATTATATAAAATTTTGATTACCAATCAATTATTTTTTTTGTAACTAACTATTTCCTATAATTTTTAACCAATAAAATTTCAATAACCACAATTATATTTTTATAAATTTACAGTTTACAAATAATTAATATATTAAAATGTAAAATATTTTTTTTTGAAATATTTTTTTTTCTTTCTAAAACATGGATTTTTTAAAATGGGGGAAGTGATTAGTTATTACCCTAGCTAAACATGCCGATTTTCTTGGACACAAACAGGATGTGTCGCCTTATGATCTCTATCTAAATTATTGTTTCATGTAAAGATATTTATCACTACTATCTCAAACAATCTATTAAGACGTAGTCATTTTCTAAACCGAGTTATCTAATGTTCATTATCGCTCCATTTCTCATCGACCAAAAAAATAAATTTAATATTCTTAAGTAATAAATTTAATGTTCATTACTGCTCCATTTGTCATCGACCAAAGTAATAAATACTACAGTAAACTACTGGATAGCAACAAAACAAAACAAATAAACAGAGAGTTACTTGATCTTGCATGGGGCACGTGTTCATACAATCATACATTGTGATTGTATGTAGGGCGTTTATATTTTATAGAAGATCTTTGCTGTGGATAAAAGCGAAAAATTGATTATTGCAGCAAATAGAAAATAAAAGGGATCCAAATTAATTGTTTTATTTAATGTGAAAATTGGGGAGAGTGACGAAGAAGATGATGTATACCACTATAATCGTGCCTCATATATTCTATAAAAGATAAACGCCAATAATGCACGCCACATTACTATACTTCCAAAACTTTAGCATATATATTTTTTTATATATATTTACACACACAGACTATCCTAACTAACTAGTAACTACCATATATTAGTGTCATGTAGGATCCAATAATATAGATACGAATTTTACTTGGATATCATCAACCTAGCTTCTTTATAAATTAAGCGATTCATTTGAATACGTATTTGATGCTGGTTATATACATTTATTTTATACGGATATACAGTGTAAAGCTCCCTAGAAAGAAACCAACAGCATTAAACAGCTGAGGGATTTTGTGATGTGTGGAGGTCGACCTTTCAGCGTTAAGATAGGCCAATCATGTTTTTTTCTTTAACATATTTATGATGTTTTTTTTTATTTAATATATTTATGATGTTATTTAATAATATTAGTATATACTATAGTACTAATTTTTAAATTGTTTTATGCATTATATTATATTTATATCAATATCTCACTCTTAACATCCATCATAATCTTTCAATGTTCACGTGAATATTACACATATGCCACTGGGTGATTGTGGTCGAATGGTAAAAAAACATGAGTGAGACGCTAACACATTTCAGTTTCGATCCATCCGCTATACGAAACTAAGTCACAATTATTCGTGGTTATTTTACACGGATATGAACCTATGCTTTAGAATCTATTTGAATATCCGGAGAGAAAATCTATTTGCAGACTGCAACTTCTACACATATCCAACTTTCTACATGATTCACACATTAATCAATTAATCAAGGTTTCGGCCTAAGATCTACACCAGCTATATATATATATATATATATGGTATGTTTCAAAACGTATAGGTGCTGCAAAGTATATCCTGCTACACTAATGTTAATCTATAAAAATATTGATCAAAGGTATAGAACGTAATAGCGCTGTTTTTGTATACAGACCTTCGTTCGGTGGTACCTGGCGAATTCTACTATACTTTTGAATCGTGTACTAACTTTCGGTGTTTTACCTATTTGGTCTGGTTAAGAGAAAGATATATGAAATGGATTTAACGAACTTAAATAAGTTATAGCTTTCAATCACAATCGTCATATTCCCGAAAAAGATAAAATGTCACAATCAGCCACGCGCAAGAACCTCTGGACGTATTAGAGGTTTTGAGGGCCGAGAAGGACATAACCACGTGACCGTCAACGTAACCACAAACCCAGTCTCATAGGGCACTATAACTTATTAAGATGAAGAAGAAGAACATATCTTCTCTCTTCAACATTCTCTCCACATCTCTTTAATGACATGAAAACGACGCTTCTCATGACCCACTCTCGAGTTTGATACTGAAATTGAAAAACATGATAAGGTCAAGAGAACAAAGAGAGAAGAGAAAAGGCCGTGAAGTCAATCCGCCGCCACAATGGGACTAGTCTACAACTTTTGAATCAGGGATCAAAACAATTGTCTGCTACTTAATGCAATAAGGCTTCCAGAACTCAGTATGTTGCCAAGTGATCATGACCGGTTCTAGACGTAACCAAGTAAAATATTAGTTTTGGTCTGTAAATTTTAATATGTACTATGCATAAGTTTTGTATCCTCAAATTATATAAATCTCTTTTTAGTCAAGATTTATAGTAAATGTTTATAACTTATTAAAATTCAAGATCGTTGCAAGTGACATGTGACCAAGTAACGCAACCAACATATAACATGTTATCTCATCCATTCTTCTACAATTTAACATCTAAATACATAGTTGGAAACTTCAGATGCATCTTCTCATGACGATAAGAAAACACCAAAATCAAAGGCTTTCAGATTTAAATATGACTTAAATAAAGCTAGCCTCTGAAACTGACCTGCAACAAATCATCGAAACACACTCCATACACCTAAAACGAATATATATATAAGAAATGTTGTAAATCGCGACGAACGCCTTGTTGTTTTTATTTTCCACTCTATAAGACATGCAGTCTGTCTACACTTTGATGAAACACCTTGTCATGTCTATGTTCCACTGATATTAATAACGGCCTCAAGACAAAGTCGTTGGCGTTGACAAACCTGATGCTTTTCCTATAGCTTCGTGAACAACTCGTCGTTTCTTTTGTGGACCATCTATTATTAGGGGGGGGGGGGGGGGGGGGGGGGGCTCTCTCTTTAATAAGTTGTAGAAGGCTTTTAGAACTTCTCTGGCCCATGAGCTATAACCTTGAAAGCTATAGCTCCAGCGATTTTTCGAAATTTGATTGTGTTATGATGTATGATGAATTGAGAAGAGATTGCAGTTTATTTTAATTTGTTAAAAGCTTTAAGTATTCTTCTCTTAGCAATTGAAAGTGTTAGACTTGTGGTCTCTGTAGTTTTAAGCAAGAAGAGTGGAACTGTAGGTAGAAGAATCCAAGTAGCATTTTACAGAATCTTTAAGCATTGTATATGAGGAGAAACAAGTTTTGAGATAAGATAGCAAAGTAGAAAGCCAAGTGACCAATCAGATGAATGGACTGTAAAGGTATAAGGAACCAAAGTTGTGTGTTTGTTGCTCTTCTCTGGTTGGTTTTGGTCTCTCTATAACCTGGCTGAAGGGCGTGGAGTGTCCCATTCGGTTGTGATGTGGTTACGGGTGATTTCCTTGAGAGACCTGCAGCCACTTAGTGCCATGGTTAGCTCGAACTCATCACGTAGCATTTGAAGCACTTTTCTGACTCCAGCTTCTCCTTCAGCAGCTAGTGAGAATACCACTGGTCTACCAATCTGATACAAAACAATGTGTTGTTATTACTGTTCAATGGTTTTTGATCAGCTTTCTGGTAATTTGGAAATATGATGCTTACGAATATCCCTGAGGCTCCAAGTGCAAGTGCCTTGAAGACATCTGTGCCACGACGAACACCACCATCCAAGAAGACAGGGATACGTCCTTGTGTCGCTTTCACAACCTGAACAGAGGAGAACAATGCTGAATTTGCTGACCAGTAACGTGTATATGAGAACACCATTTGGTATTTATACCTCTTCAAGGGCTGAGATTGTGGCTGGGACGTAGTCAAGCTGGCGAGCTCCATGGTTTGACACAATGATCCCTGCTGCTCCAGCTTGAACCGCTATCCTTGCTGCAAGAGGATAATTATAGTCAACCTGGTTAGGTATTTTTACTAAACTTCAGTGAAGAAAACATTTGTTTGTCAGATGGGTTACTCACCATCCTCTCCTGTAATAACACCCTTGACAAGAATTGGCATTTTGGTGATTGTCTGGAGCCACTGGACATCCTGTTTGTGTGAAATGAAAGTTAGAGATGTCCTGAATCAAGTTTCTGTTCAAACTACTTGGTTTGGTGTTTACCTTCCAGCTTAAGGTACGGTCAATTTGGCCAGCAACGTATGAAGCCAAGCCAGAGTCATTGGCCTGCAGGTGGAAACGTAAACAATAACAAGTCTGCTTTAAGACTTGTCTTGTGCATTCAGACAATATAATGCTATATAGTATCTGATGCTACGAATGGAGCAGGTAGAAAGGCTCCAGCTCTGGAAGTTTCAAGAAGTTACAGTCCAAACCTCCGTTTCACTTAGACATCGTTCTCTTACGTGTCGTTAAATATTAGAGACCGATACATAAACGTATAATGTAATATCAGTTGAGAACAGTGTATATTTGACTGAACCGAAATGGACAAGAACTATAGTCTGAGAGATCGGCCTAGCCTTGGGGTGTCTACAGTTAGAGCAATAGCTTTGAAGCCAGCCTTCTCAGCTCTTCTCACGAGCTGCTCAACCACGTTCCTGTTCTTGTATACCTACTCAGAATAATCATAACGTCTGAACCATCTTGTGCGACCAGTTTTATCTAGATTTACAGCAAGCGACTAAGATTACTTACATAGAGCTGGAAAAAACGAATCCCTGGTCCTGTGGAAGCAACTTCTTCAACACTGGAAGTAGCCCATGACGACAGTGTCTGAAACACAAACCAGAGACATGGGTAAGCATGGATTTTAGGATGAATAAGCTCCAATCACTGGAGAAGTTATAAGAACCATTCTTAATGATGTAATAACATACCATGATGGTTCCAGCTGCAGACGCAGCTCTAGCCGTAGCATATTCCCCTGTATTATTACCCATCACAGTCGTTAGAGCTTAAGCCATAGTCTTTGTCTCTAGCGACACTAAAACTAGTTTTTCACTCTCTACGTAACTTCTTTCAACAGAATGTTTTAAGTAAAAGCAAACATCTTTACCTTCCGGGTGAGCCATCTTTTGCATGGCAGTAGGAGCAACCATGATAGGCATGGAGATATTGAAACCCAAGATGGTTGTTCTCATATCAATCTTGCTCACATCAATCAGAATCCGAGGCCTAAAGCTGTTAGACATCCCAAGGTACGCATATCAGATTCACATCTCTTGTAAAACCAATATCAAAAAGTGTTATCTTATATAGCTAGACCGTAAATAAACTCACAGGATCCTAGCGAAAGCGTTTCTGTTCTCTTGAAGAGTCCACTGGTCCTCTGCACCAGAGGCATAGTAGTCGTATACCATCTTAGGCAACTTCTCCTTTGCAATGGCTTCATACTCGGTAACGTTTGTAATCTCCATTTTCCAAACTGAGCCTCACGGACGGGAGAGAGATGAAGGTTTGTGAGTGGCAAAGAAACCTTTTATAATTTTATTATATATATATCTCAAACATTATATCTGGTTTAGAGTTAAAATATTTTATGTGTTGTGACAGTTGAAAAATTGTTGGCAATGGATGAGATTCTAAAGGTGAAGAATGGATAAGGAGATACGGACAAAGATCAGATGGGATAGTGTGTGTCTAATTCACAAGCAACTTGTGTGTTCCTTAGTTTTTCTTTCATATTATCTATCGTTCTTAATAAGTAAATAGTAAAATTCATAAGCCAATTGTTTTCTCTTTTTTTGAAGGACATATAAATCCAAGAGATTATGAAAGTGGAAGCAAGAAGCCTAATGATAAGTTCAAGCCCAATCTTGTTTGGACATTTCTATGGTAGGTAGGTAGAGCCCATTAACCTCTCTGCCTCTCTTTAGTCTTTACTATTGAACTGCTGTGTTTGACTTTTGATGATGCCATGGTGTACTGTGATTTGTGAACCGAATGGTAGTTGTCTCTACTGTATAAGGAAGAAGAATGGGACTGAAGGTAGAAGTAGGCAAATAGCATTAAAAGGGAATCTCTAGTCATTGTTTTGTGATTTTGATACAGCTAGAAACAAGTCTTTTGAGATAAATAGCAGTGTAGAAGCCAAAGTAACCAATCAGAAGAATATCAATAGGTTTAATCCATTACATAGCTCTGTTGTTGCTGTTCTCTGGTTTGTTGATTTTTGTGTTTGCCTCTCTATAACTTGGGCAAATGGCGTGGAGTGTCCCACTCAGTGACAATGTGGTTGCGAGTGATTTCACTGAGAGACCTGCAGCCACTTAGTGCCATGGTTAGCTCGAACTCATCACGTAACATTTGAAGCACTTTTCTGACTCCAGCCTCTCCTTCAGCAGCAAGTGAGAATACCACTGGTCTACCAATCTGAGATTGAGGTCAATTAAACATACTGTGTTATAAAATGTCAATGGTTCCGAACACCTTTATAGTAATATGATGCTTACGAATATCCCGGAAGCACCAAGTGCAAGTGCCTTGAAGACATCAGTTCCACGACGAACACCACCATCTAAGAAGACAGGAACTCGTCCTTGTGTCGCTTTGACAACCTGACCATACAAAACATAACTGAAGTTTCTGGACAGATAACTTTCATGAGAGCACAAATTGACGTTTGTAGTCGTTAGTTTATGAAACCTCTTCAAGAGCTGAGATTGTTGCTGGGACGTAGTCAAGCTGCCGAGCTCCATGGTTTGACACAATGATCCCTGATGCTCCAGCTTGAACCGCTATCCTTGCTGCAAGAAGATAATCATAGTCAACCTGGTTTGGTATTTTTACTAAACTTTAGTGAAAGTCTAAAGAAGACATTTGTTTGTCAGATGGGTTACTCACCATCCTCTCCTGTAATAACACCCTTGACAAGAATCGGCATGTTGGTGATTGTCTGGAGCCACTTGACGTCCTGTTTGTGTATATCAAAGTTAGCATAAACCGAATCAAGTTTCTGTTTCCAACTACTCAGGTTTTGCTATGTTAACTTATGGTTTGTTGTATTCTCGTACCTTCCAGCTCAAAGTACGGTCAATTTGGCCAGCAACATATGACGCCAAGCCAGAGTCGTTGGCCTACAGGTTATAACGTAAGAAGTTCAAGTAAATATCGGGAAACAACAGTGGATCATTCCATGTATTCAAACGATAGTATCTGATGGATGCATACCTCGTCCATCTTTCCGAGGTCAAGACCTTCAAAGTTCTTCAGTGTCAAGTTTGGAGGTAAAGTGAATCTGCAATAGAAGAACGCACATTGTTACTCTACAGTTTCTAGCTAAATGTTTGAATGTTCGAGTCCAATCAACTCTTGTCACATTTAAACTGACTTGGCTTTACCTGTTCTTGATATCAGACTCTCTTCGGCCAAGCCTTGGGGTGTCTACAGTGAGAGCAATGGCTTTGAACCCAGCCTTCTCGGCTCTTCTCACGAGCTGCTCAACCACTTTCCTGTTCTTGTATACCTACTCAGAACAATATCATAACGTGGTGAACCATCACATGTGACCAGGTTGTACAAAACAGCTGCCTAGATAACTTACATAGAGCTGGAAGAACCGGATCCCTGGCCCTGTGGAAGCAACTTCTTCAACGCTGGAAGTAGCCCATGAAGAGAGTGTCTAAAAACATCATGGTGAAGAAAATAATTCAAATCAGAGACATGGTTATGCATGGATGGTAGATTGTGAATCCTAAAAATTTTAAGAGTCTTGCTTTGGATGAAACTATTGTGACAATATAATAATAACATACCATGATGGTTCCAGCAGCAGATGCAGCTCTAGCCGTAGCATATTCCCCTGTATTAGTTTCCATTATAACAATCCTTAGTCTTTGTCTTTAGCTATTCTAAAACAAATCTTTTACTCTCTACAAGTGTTTCAGGAAATAGCAGACGTCTTTTTACCTTCAGGATGAGCCATTTTTTGCATGGCAGTAGGAGCAACCATGATCGGCATAGAGATCTTGAACCCCAAGACGGTTGTTGTCATATCAATCTTGTTCACATCAATCAGAATCCGAGGCCGGAAGCTGTCATAACATTTTTTAAAGGTATGTTAGTATATCAAATCACATCTCTTGTCAAAAAGTCAATAACAAAAAAAGAGTATAATATTATCTTAAGATTATAAAAAGCTCACAGGATCCTAGCGAAAGCGTTTCTGTTCTCTTGAAGAGTCCATTGGTCCTCTGCACCAGACGCATAGTAGTCATATACCATCTTAGGCAACTTCTCCTTTGCGATTGCTTCATACTCTGTAACGTTTGTGATCTCCATTTTCTGTCAAAACGAGTTAAAAGGATTGAGTTAGTCATCTTTTGTGGAATTCAGACATAAGTTACAGCCACGATTCTAATCTCAAGGATTCAGACAAACGTGTCTCTGTTTGGTCTTAAAGACAGAAGCTGCTCACACACCTTGATGGTAATGGAGAGGTCTTGCGGAAGAGATGAAGGATGACTGTAACGAAAGGCTTTATAAATTATATATCCAAATGTTTTATCGTTATTTAAATGTTATATATTTGTCACTGTATTAGTTTGTAACATTTGTTTAATATGGGATGAGAAGCTGGAGGTGAAGAATGGTTGAGGAGATACGGACAAAGATGAGATGGGTTGTGTCTAATCCACAAGAGCAACTTGTGTGATCCTTAGCTTTTCATTCGTATTCTCGAGGGAAAAGTTATTATTTCCATAAACCAATTGTTTTTTTCTATCTCTCTCTTTTTGAAAGGACATAAATCCAAGAGTAGATGAATAAATCATTGAGAAGAGAGAAGAAAATGTAAAAGCGTGCGAGGAAGAACATTAATGGGCCTTATTAAATAGAGAAAGAATAAGCTTCATAGCCCAAACATAGTAGTAGGCTTTTCATGTGACCAAAAAAGCCCATAACAACGCTTTAATCAGAGCGGGTCCCACTTAAATGAAGTTGCTTTGTGAACTCCTCGTTGTTGTGTCTGAAGATGGAAAAGTGAAAAGGTTCAGTAAATGAAGGAGAGAAGAAGAAAGAAATCATCAGTATTAATCGGAGGAGAAGATCATCAGAGTGTATCGGATTCAATGGCGGCGGATCGAAGCAGAGGCTTTATGAGAGAAGAATTCGTGACATATGCATACATTCTTCTCTACATCGCTCTCTCTAGCGGTCAAATCTTCTTCAATAAGGTTTTTTAACTCAAATCTCACAACCTGGTTCTGTCTTCTTAATCTCGTATTGTTCTTATTATGCTCTCTTGGATTGTGATCTGATCCGCTGGATTGAGCTGCGTGTGTGTGTGGGAGGTTCGATGCAATGCAATGTTTGTTCGTGTTGGAGATAGTTTAGGGAGCAATGTGTATCTTGCGGACCATTATACAAAGGTTTAGAGATATATAGATCAGTAATGTTGTTGTGTCTCTCTGAAACCTTTGCAGTGGGTTTTGTCATCTAAAGAAATAAACTTTCCATATCCGCTTGGATTGACTTTACTCCATATGATCTTCTCCTCTCTCTTGTGCTTTCTTCTTACCAAAGTCCTTAAGGTAGTACACTTTCCAATCATCTTTCCTTTATTTTGTTTCATAAGTTAGATGAATGTAATTATTTTAGTCTCTCTCTTTCTCCATGAAGATCTTCAAGGTTGAGGAAGGAATGACATTAGAAATGTAAGGACAACAAAGACTTTGTAAGCCTTTTTTTTTTTTTTTGATTTTGGAGTAGTTTAAAATTAATACCCATCATCATCAAGCTACTCATCTTTGGTTTAGTAATAAACAACTCACTTTTTATGTATTACTCAGATATGTTACATCAGTTATTCCAATAGGTGCCATGTTTGCCATGACCCTCTGGTTGGGAAACACTGCTTATCTCTACATATCAGTTTCTTTTGCTCAGATGCTGAAGGCTATAAGTAAGACTCTTCCTTGCTTTTCTACTTACATCTTAGTGAGATGGATACCAATTCATTCTTGAATCATATACTTGCAGTGCCTGTTGCTGTCTTTGTTCTTGGAGTAGCTGCTGGACTTGAAATGATGAGCTGCAGGATGCTTTTGATTATGTCTATCATAAGTTTCGGTGTTCTAGTTGCCTCATATGGGGAACTAAACATCAACTGGATCGGTGTTGTTTACCAAATGGGTGGTGTCGTTGGAGAAGCACTGCGGCTTATCTTCATGGAGATTCTTGTCAAGAGGAAAGGCGTCAAGTTAAACCCAATCTCTCTTATGTACTATGTCAGCCCCTGCAGGTGAGAATACCTCATCTTCAGTTCTCTCTCTCATTATCTGAAAGCCTAAGGTGTTCTTTTATCTCTCTATTGTAGTGCTGTTTGCTTGTTTCTACCGTGGATCTTTCTAGAGAAGTCGAAGATGGAGGGCAATGGCCCATGGAACTCCCATTCCCTAGTGTTGACACTTAACTCCCTCTGTACATTCGCTCTCAACTTGTCTGTTTTCCTTGTGATCTCTCACACGAGTGCTCTCACTATCCGAGTTGCTGGCGTTGTCAAGGACTGGGTGGTTGTCTTGGTCTCAGCTCTTCTCTTTGCAGACACCAAACTCACAGTCATCAATCTTTTTGGTTACGCCATTGGTAAGTCAAGCAAACTTCTCACCATACCAGCGAGTTTTTGCTTCTCTCTTATAACTTGTGCTCTGTCTGTTTCACAATGCAGCCATTGCCGGTGTAGCTGCTTATAACAATCATAAGCTGAAGAAAGAAGCTTCTTCTCGAGTTACCAACGAAACTCCAGGAGATGATAGTGAATCTATAGCGTTGGTGTCACAGGCTAAAACAGAGAGATGATGATGTAGTGTTGTCATCAGTCTTGAAGGTAACCTTTGGTTGTTTTGTGATATGTACCTTCCGAATTCTATAACTCATACGAACTACTCTGTACCTGAAAGTTAAGAAAGATTAATCGATTTGTTTAATTCTCATGATTTTTAGTCACAATAATGCACTTTCATGTAGTAGTTGATACATATGAACGTTGAGCGAATATATATCATTCACATAAAGCCAGAGAAAGAGTTACCATTTTATAAACAAATTTTTTTGAGGAACTGAATAAATAAAAATTATGAATTTGTCATTTTCATCACAACCCATCCCCTTGGTTGTGATACAGAGAGAAGGGATGATTATAATTTTTTTCCCTGCGAGTGTGAAGTAATTTTGTTCTCCTTATTTTTGTTACAGTTTTTGAAGAGGCATTTTCCATTAATTGCCTTTACTTTTTTCTCTAGATTATTACATATTATAACTCAGATATCTACTTGCAAGTCTCAAGTGTGTATCTATAATACCAGGTCACGTCTAATTACATTCTCGCAAGAACCGAAATCAAAACAAAATTTGTTAGTGCACAGTATGTTCTTCTATTTACCTAACAACCAATTAACCACCATGTTTAAAGATCTCGATAAAAGATGTAAAGAATGTTTCATGAGCATTATTCAACGGTAGATGAAAAAATAAACAAATAACTCTGATGCTGAGAGATTACAAATATATTCTCTTTAAACAAGTTGATGGATGATTAGTACAATAAACGTATGATTTCTTGGATCTTATTTTGTAAAAAAGTAAGCTAAAAGGTTTATTTTGGTATCTAGCTATGAACTGAACTCTCTAATGGATTAGAGTGCTTGTTGATGTAAGCTCTCTAAATCCTTTTGATGACGTTAATTTACTCTAGAACATGTAAATCTTTTTTTTTTTTTTTTGGTAAAATGTTAAATATTATACCAGATTTTAAGTTTGTGACAGACATTACAGAGAAACTAGTAGCAGAGTTACAAGAAATTAATCTAAACATAATGATCTTAGCAGCAAACAATAACCAAAATGAATTAAGACAAGACTAAGCCATTGAACAAAGCTACAATGAAGCAGTGAAGAACCAGAGGACTAAGCGTGGACAGTATGAGCTCTAGGTTGCCACGAGACACCAGAGAGAAAGGCGCCCTCATACCTTGATGCAGCCGGCTCCTACAGCTTCCAGAAGACCCACAAGCCAATACCTGCCCAAAGAATTACAACTCGAACCCGCTAACTCACCCAAGAAGCGCAAAACCGGCAGCACGAGGAGGGTTTTACAACCGACGATGCCGTCGTTCGGGAAAAAAAAACTGAAGATTGCTGCCTCCAACTATCAAGCCCGGGACCGTGTACACCCTTTGAACCCGAAAGCCCATATAGGACAGTGAGACCAGTCAAAAACACCACCTCCGGAGAATAACCACCAAGCAAGCTAGAAAGCCGAAAGCCCAACTGAAGCATGTTCATTATCAAAGACCCGTCCGCTTCCAAGAGAGGTCAAGAAGCAGCAAGATGCAAAGGAGAGAGAGACGAAGACCCGAAGGGCCACAACACCGGAACCCAACAACTTAGGGGAGACGCTACAACAACACACGACTGGAGCAGAGCTCACAACACAAGTCGAAGAGACGACATCACGACGCGCTGCCACCAAAGACCACCACAAGAGCAGAACGAACTGACAAATACGGAGGCACACTACGCGGAACCACCGGAGACCACCGGAGGAACCCAAAGCCGAGGGAGAAAGATCTGAGATCCAAGAACCCCAAACCCCTAACCCTACTAGAAAACACGACTCCAAAAGCCACACATACGCGACAAGGGAGACAGCCTCTAGTAACGTTAACCGACGCCTCACGCGCCACCGCCTCGAAGAACTCCACCGCAGAGATTAGAAAATCCCCCAGACAGCAAACCCGTAATAAAACCTGGAGAAGGACACGACGAGCAGGAAGCTGTCCTCAAGCTTCACCGACGGCGCCTTGCACAATCCAAATCTGCACCGGAGTTAACCAGATCTGAAACGGAGATCCACGGAAGAGTACTCCCTCCGCCGAGAAAAGNAGACAGCCTCTAGTAACGTTAACCGACGCCTCACGCGCCACCGCCTCGAAGAACTCCACCGCAGAGATTAGAAAATCCCCCAGACAGCAAACCCGTAATAAAACCTGGAGAAGGACACGACGAGCAGGAAGCTGTCCTCAAGCTTCACCGACGGCGCCTTGCACAATCCAAATCTGCACCGGAGTTAACCAGATCTGAACCGGAGATCCACGGAAGAGTACTCCCTCCGCCGAGAAAAGAACAAGCGAAGACCACAGAGGAGAACAAGGAGAAACGGAAGAGAAGAAGAACAACGGGCTCCGGCAACCGCCTAAGACGCAACGGCGGCACCGGAGAAGCAGGTTAAGAAAGAAGAACCCCAGAAAAAAGAGAGTGTTTCGAAGACAGATCTAATTGATTGTGTAATAACATGTAAATCTTCTTGTTGAAGAATGCTTTAAAGTATTTATTATACTCATACACGCATGCAAACATAGATATTCCAGTTATCCACAAAATGAAATTCTTCTATATATTGGTTTCTGCGACCATCTACATAAATTTCATTTCAGGTATTACTTAATTACATATTTAAATAAAGTAGTGGAACGAATATAAACCTTTCGAAATAAATGGGAAAGTGGAAATTTTGTAAATTTTGGTCAGCCCATCTTCTAGATTATATTCTTTAATCCCAACTTTTAAATTTTATTCTTGATGAATTAGGGTTTTATTCAAAATTCCCAACCATGCATGTGGGAAATGAAATCGAGAATAAAATAAATATACATAATCTGTCGCATTTGTATGCCTATAAATACCAATACATCTCAAATGGGCTTTTACCACACCACAAGAGTCAAAGAAAGAGAACACACATTTGAGATAAGCAGCTCTAGATAGAGAGACAACGATGGGAGTCTTTGGTTGAGTCAGAAAGTCTTGCATGAAGGCATAAAGAGTGGAATTGAGCCAAGGATGACTTGCCGGTTTAAACACAACCGGTTCGTGGTGTACCATTGATTTGATCACATACACATCCCTTTGATATGTCTCTGGCAAGTTGACCTTGCTCTGTTTCGTTCTCTATTTCTCCATGTTAGATTCCAGATAGACGCATACTCATTTAATCATATCTATTTTTAACATTGGTTATGGATAGGATTGACCGTTTATAAAACTGTCACGTCATATGATATTCAAACCCTCCAAATGACATGTATATAGTTAGATTTTGATGTTTTTTAATCATGATTAGCCTCGTTAGTTTTCCACGCTTCAAATGTTCGTTTAGTTACAGTTAACTACTTCTAGGTCTTAGAAAGCTAAATAACTTTATTGGTTATAAAACAAAACAAAAAGAATCTTCACTAGTATGATGCTTGAAAGATGCGACGCGTGGATGATTCAATGGTCTATGCTATATATTTTGATGCGATAACTAGTGCCACGATTCATGACTATTCACATTTCAACTATATTCAGATTCTATTCGATCTGTTTTATAGGCTGGTCAAAATTCGTTTGGTCGCGCCAAGCAATATATCTTATTTTTTCTTCTTTTTTTTTTGCCAAGCAATATATCGAATCATTTAGTATTATAATCTCGAGTTTAGCATATATATCGTATAGATAAAAGATGTGATTAATGGTTATGGATAGAAGTCTGTTATTACGTAAGAAGATCCAGATCTGGGATTACTTTTGAAAAATACGGCGAATTATACACGTGAATGAATTTTGTTAGTTAGAAAAAAGAAAATTAACAAAGTTAGACGTTGGAAAAAATATATGTTTGAAGAATGAACGAAGAATATTAACAAATTAAGTTAGATGTTGGGAAAATCATAAAGGAACGAAGACAACTCAATTTAATAAACAGCCTATGTATATCATTTTTCATAAGTTATTTAAGTCTAATCAAGTATCATGCAAACTTAGTAATACCAAATATAGATCAAATGAAAAATTAGGGTAACAAAACATTACCTAGGACACGATTGGTTTTTGCTACGATCGTATAGTAACGATTTAATTTTCGTAGCATTTCGTGGTTTTTTTCATATAGCCACAAAATTTCGACTATAGCACGTAATAAAACGTAGTTGTGAGGGTGTTTTTTTTACTAGTGGGAGGAAGCTAGGAACTTGATAGAGAAGCTGTTGGTTAAGGACCCGAGGAAGAGGCTAGGATGCGCCAGGGATGTTCAACGATTTTGTATATGGAAATTATACCAAGATATGTAGTCTTTTTGTCATATTTCGTCTATATACATACGTGGTTGGCTGGTTGCATTAGTATCGGTTCATCAATTCCAAGTGCCTAAATCTCTAAAACAAGTTAATCATTTTTACAAGTATTTTTAATGCTGAATTATTATTCAATGGGTCGGATCATAGAATACAACTCTCCATGAGGTCAAAGTCCCTATAAAAACTAAAAGCCTGAGAACTTTATGACCATTTTTACAAGTTTACAACTCAAGATTAATAAAAGCTAAGTATGTATATATTATACAGAGACTAGTACACTCTCTTAGATATTTATTTTAGGTTTTAGTAATTTCATGGCAAGCTAAGAGTTCTTGCAAAAAAAAAAATGAACTAATACACTTTCTTACAACATTGTTCCCAAATGTTAGGCATCATTTTTTCGTTAATCTATTATTCATTCCAAATGACTCTCCTTTGTAACAAATTAGTTAACGTAACGTTGAAACGGACTTTTGTAGTTTTTCTATTATTCAACTTACTTTTCCCTACGATTTTGTCTTATTTACCAATGAATGTTTTGTATAGTTTTGCTCTAACATCAACTTTACCCCTTTGTTAGGACGATTTGATCTCAATGCAGTTGACTAGGAGGATGCTAGGAGCCCACATCGTATCCTTCAATTTATTGGAATGTGAAAGTATTGGTTTGGTTATACGAAACAACATAATAAACGCACTGATTCTGGTTGGGCTTAGAATCCTTAGACCCACACAATATATTAAAGTAATCATTTTTTGGTGTAATATTAGAGTAATCATATCTTAACATGTATGATTGATGAGGATTTGAATGTGATACAAATCTGTTGTGATCCGGAAACTGATACACGAAGTGACAAAGAACTGACCAGAAAAATGAGGAAGAGATCAAGATGGATGATTTTGTTCTACTAGCTGTGAAACCGCAGCAAAAGTTAGAGAAACGGGAACAGTCACTATCTCGCTTACAGATATCGTGTTTTGCATATCCTAGTTATGACAACATGGTTAAAGATAATGTTCTTAAACCCAAAAAAGAATAAAAAAATAATGTTCTTAAACCCGAGCTGAGATATGGATGGACCGACCATAGTGTAGAAAATATTATAGTTCATGTTTGTTAACGGTATAAAAAATTAATAAACACTTACCAAGTTAACAAACTAATTTTACCAAAAGAAAAAAGTTAACAAACTAATATTTGGCAAAAATGAAAGAAATTAACAAGCTTATCATACAAAGAAAAGGTTAACAAACCAAGTTAAACTCATTTATAAATATAATTTTGCTAGTTTTTATCTTAACTTCAATCATGCTTAAGTTCTTTTCTTTTTACTTACTTGTTAGCAACATATAAACACCAAATTTCATAATACTCCCTCCGTTTCAATATAAGTGTCACTATGACACTTTATTTTTGTTGCAAAATAAGTGTCGTTTACGGAATTCAATGCAGAATTTATGAATTTTATTTTGCAGTTTAATTTTCTATTGGTTGAAATATTGTTAGATGTATGGGTAATGATGTTTTTATATGGGAAAAGTGTAAAATTAAATGTTTTTTTAATCTGTGTGAAAAATGTCAGAATGACAATTATTATGAAACAGAGGGAGTATAAACAAAAAGAAGAAGTGTTCATATAACGTGCATTGAATATATAAAAAAGAAGGGAAAAAATTACTCCTCTGGATTTTTCATGATTGAAATTAGGTTGGAACAAAATCGTAAACTCGTCATGTATTCAGTTCTGCTACAAACAAAATTGTTACTAGTTGACTATATTTTTGAAGTTTTATTTTTTAAATGGGTTGGTATTGCTCCATATACCCCAATTAACAAAAATAAAAATAGGTTGGCACAATCCATAGCAAATCGAATGCATATTTGAGATCGAAAAAGAGTTTTTCTTTTTAAATATAATTTGGTTTAGCAATATAATTGTTGATTCATTTTGATTCGATCATTTGATATGCTCTTGGAGATAAGTTGAGATTATAAAAACAGAAGCGAACCAAACAAACCTGCTCAAGTGGAGAAGGCAAAGATAAGATTGCCGGTTGCATGTTCCCCTAAACTGAATCTCAATGTTTTGTCTCCTTTCAACATCTCTCCTCTTTTCATGCTCACATTTCTCCCTTTTATACTCTTTCTTTTAGATTGTGTTGAAGCCTATTAAACAATAATGTCAAGTTACATTAAATAATTTCATTTAGGGGATAACAAATAATATTAATCAACAGCTGTGCTTACCGCGTTTCTTACATATAACTAAACAAATTTTTAACGGAAGTTTCTATGTTATATGTACAAAGTGAAAATGTAGTATTTTAAGGATTTCTTATTTTCCAACCCATAATATAATAGATTAGAAATAACAGAATGACAATTTTGACGTTCACAGTTATGATTTCATGAAAGTGTACTTCATTGGAGATTTCAAAGCGAGCCATGCAAATCTCAATGTGAATTAACCAAAAATAATCAAGATCATATTCATCTCCTCTTAACTAACTTTCCTTTTTTTCTACAATACCTTTTTATTGTTTTTTCTCTCTATATAAGCTCTTCAAATCCTTCTCTACTTCATCACAATTATTTAATTTGCTCTCTCTCTCTCTTCCATCAACCCGCAAAAGGGTTTTTTTTTTGGGCAACCAAAGTCTCAACCCTGAAGTAAAAAAAAAAAAAGTCTCAATCTTTGATCACTAATATAAAACCCTAGTTATCAACTCATGGCAGATATCAAGAGAAAGTTCAACAAAGGTCATGCCTTTACAAGCAAATGTGTTTCCTTGGTGAAGGAACAACGAGCTCGTCTCTATATTCTCCGCCGCTGCGCCACCATGCTTTGCTGCTGGTACATCCATGGCGATGAATAATAGAGAGGGTGTTTGTCCTTGAGTTCACATTCATATTAACCTCTACATATAACTAAATATGTATATATACTTACCTCTCCTACCATATCTTTTTTCTTGAAGCTCTCTGTTTGTGCTGGTGGCTGCATGGCATGATCACTCTCCACACAACCTTTTTTCTGTCTCTCTTCTGTTGGTTCAAGACCCTGAAAATCTTGTCTTTTTTAAACCTAGACTCTTGGTTTTTTTTCATGGGTTATTTTGCATCAACTAAAAAGGGATATACTCAGTGCCAACTAAAAGTTTGGGTTTAGTTTCATTTTTACCAAAAAAATATATTTTGGTTTCATCTATATATCATAAGATCTTTTTAGTTTTGCCTCTGGTTGTTAACCAATGTCAATAAACACAACTTTTGATCTGTGCCTATTTAGATTATTTTATTGGCTTAAGCTCAAAAATTAAACAACACAGAACTCATCTGATTTTATTTACAAACCAACATCTTAACCGAGTTCCGGTTCAGCCAGGACTTATTCCATAAACCAAGTTCCGGTTCAAAAACATAGTACTCTTCAAATCTCTGAAGGTCATAATCCGGTCCATCATCTTCTTTCTTGTCTATTCATCGATTTTTATATTCCTCCCAACTATTATTCCATCTAAAATGGCTAATGCAAGAGAAAAAGAGAAGAATTAACGTGACAAATTCGGATAAAACGTACGCACGTATAGGTGTTTAGAAAGTGGGCCTTCATCACAAAAGCCCAATAATAATTCGCATGTGTACCTGTGTAGGTATTGAGAAAGTGGGCCTTTGTCCTAAACGACCCAAGAATCCTACACATGTTCTTTTGAGTTTCCGCTGAACCACATCATGATAGTTAATGTTGCATTTCTTTCTCGCAGCTTAGCTCAAAATCAATGTTCCTAAGTTAAGTTTGTACATGAATATGTCAATGGTTAAACCGGTTTCTAATGATCCACATAAATCTTATTGGAGTAAATGTCGAATCTCAGAAATCCCTATGATTTGTAGTTATTTTCTTATGTGTGTAGTTATTATAGATTTATTTTGGTTTTGGCAAGGTAAATATGAATATATGATAACGATCGTTATAATATAAATATGCAAGGACCATTCGGTTTAAAGCGGCTCTCTCAACTCTCAGTATAGATAGACTAAAAAACACGTTTTATATCATTTAATGCAAGACTTGTGAATTTTTCTGGAACAAATAGTTTTTTTTGTTCTCTTGACATGCACGCAACACGTCGGTTCTGTATACTGTCAGTTCTCAAATCCTATTTATTCCGTGAGAAAGTAAACTATCCAACAAGCAAAGCATTCTTTTCTTTATGTGTTTCTCTTTTCTCAGACGAGTAAATAAATAAACTAACATTAAGTACCAGTTTCATTTATTAATTTTAGTATTCAAACAACATAATGTATTTTTTCTTAAAAGAGAGAAAATTTTACAAGGCGATTATCTGTTCATATTTTGAGGAAAGACATATGTATATTTATATGACATCAAAACAAATGCTTTGTTTTTTAAGTGAATAATATTTTCAATGTTTCTTTCTATGATAATTTTTTGGTGGACTACTTGTTAACAAGTGCTTATTTAATATTCCTATAAATTAGTGATGGAATAACTTTCAGTACTTTATTTATTTAAATTGTAAGATAAATATATTATTCGGCCAATATAAAACACAAAACATATACCAATACATGAGTTAGACTCCAAGGAATAGAATCATAAACGCATAAAAAGCCACGTATGAATAGTAATAACGACCAAGTTTGTGAACGTTACGTGCTTACTAATAATCTATAGAATCAAGACCCTATATATAAAGGGTTTCTAGTGGGATGATCTATATATTTATAGTGGGATGATCTATATATTTCTAGTGGGATGATCTATTTTTCAATATCCTTTATAATCGATGGTGTATGCTTCTATGGTTTCTCCAGTGGACCTAACACGCACCAGGACCATGTTTTGGAAGCAAATAGTTCTCCAGTGGACCTACCAAAATAACGGTCGTCTAGCTTTTAATTTGCAAGAAAATCAAAATAGAAAACACATGGTCTAGTAGTTTGTCGGCAAAGAATAAACGGCACCACATTACGCTTAGTCTAGTCAATTATCTTACCACATGGTCTAGTAGTTCAACGGCTTGATTGATGATTCTGAAAATGCTTGGTTAGGAGCTAATAAATGTGTATAGATTCGAACTTCTTATTTTTCTTTGTCTAAACAGCTTTGTATTTATTGAACTTGTCGTCCGCGTCAAGTGTCAAAAGAAGAAATTAAAATATTACCTAATACCAACTCCACGATACAATCTTACGAAATTTATAGCTAATGAACTCGAATTATTAACAATGAGACACACGAGAACGATATGTAATAGCAGTAAATATTAGCTTGATGATATTGTTGTTGTGTTACCCGACGAATATTTGTACATAGACGTCATGTTTCAAAGAAGCTTGGGTGTTTCGTTTTTATCTAATGCTTTCTTAACATTTATTTTTAAAACATTTAGGGTTTTAATGGTATTATTGAGAATCATATGAAGTGAAAAAGAGGTGAAAATAGCAGGAAGAAAAGAAAGAAAGAGAAAAAGAAAATGGAATAAATTGTTTTACTCTAACTAAACTCGAGTAAAATTATGTGTATGTTTTTCTTTTTCCTTTTTAGAATAGTAACTATAATAAATATGTAAAATTTCACTTGATTGATATTTTTCCAGTGGAATTTGGAGTAATGTAAAATTTGAAGTAAACATCTATTCTATAACTATAAAGACCCGACAATCACACCCTTAATGAATCTTTGAACAAGTAACAAAAATTGTTGGAGATATACATCATCCTGCAGATCATATATATATATCTTTTCTTATATAAAATATATACCGCCCGTGTCATCCTTTCTTGATTGCACACGCTTGGCTTCAAGCAATTGATATAGTCTACAAATACAAAAATTGTAACAGTAAGCATGTTTGGAAAAAAAAGTTTATTAAAACATTTATCCAATTTATGTAGGAAACTAGGAATATAATAAATATTTATGTTTACGGTTTTTCAAGTGTAGGAGTTTTAGCTATCTAGATTATCTAATTACTAATCTATTATTTAGTATATTCGTTTTAAAAATAAATATTTGTATCAAATGTATATTTGTCTCAAATGTATATTTGTCTCAAATGTATATTTGTCTCGTGGGTGCATTTAAAAACTAATACTTCAAACACGTATATTGTTGGCCGGTCAAGAAAGCGAACGTTATACGCAAAGAAAATTTCAACAAAGACACTACTGAGAGAATGAGAGGCAAACCACGTTGAGTGATCGATTAACACGTTTTGTTAGGATAATCTAAACTAAATGATTGATTATGCTGATGTAACTTTTTGTTTGAGAATCATTTCAAAGTTAACTAAATGATTGCCATATATAAAAAAATGCTTAATCATGTTCTAGGATGTTAACCCTTATAGTTAGTAAAATAATTTTTCTATTTCTCACACATTACTTAAATGATATCTAAATTAATGTTCGTCTCTCTAATAGAAAATGTCATTATTTGCTGCAAGAATCTCGTGAATTTATTTAAGATGAGTTAATTTAACACAGTGTATATCTATAATTGCGGCATTAATGAATGGTTTAACTCATATTTCACCCCCATGAATTACCTTTTTCACAATTTTACTCAGTTTCCTTTTTTAAATCCCCACTTAGATGTGAAGGGAAAGTAAGTAATTCTTCAAAGCAATGATGGAAAACCCTGCAATCATAAACAATCTTCAAAGTAAATCTATACATATATGAAAGCTTCGTTTTATTCGCAGGAACAAATGTTACAAGCTAGAAAATAAATTAAAACACAGAATACTATATTAGAAGAAAATACAAGCGCATAGGTGTTATGAAAACAACAGGTAGTTAATTATTTTATTTGTGGGAATGAGAGAATTGCATAAAAACTAAAAATGACAATAACCAATAATACCATGATCAAATGAAAATTAAACAGTAGTACAAAATGAAAATTACAAATAATTTAAAGAACAAGAAAAATAACACTAAGCTATAGGCTATTCCAATGGCTCTTGGATTCTTACTTATAGCCTTTGCCAGCTTTACTCGATAACTTCGTCTTCTGGCTGAAACAACAGTATAAAATCTAAAGCTAACTAAAAAATAATAATAATAAAATAAAATCTCAGAGCACAAAAAGTCTGAAAATTTACAAATCCAAGTTCTCTCTT
>MU107415.1:22679-34613 GCA_012274485.2 Sinapis alba
ATTTATTCAACTTCATGAAAGACTCTCCATTGATTAATGGTTCCAAATCAAGCTTCTTACATAGTGATTCATCCTGGTTCAGTTAGAAACTTGAAGAACTTGCCATATGTCCAAACAGGCTAAACATGGATATCCTGATTAGAAAGTGAAATAACTTCTTCAACATAACTCCTATGAGATTTATTCAACTTCATGAAAGACTCTCTACTGATTAGTGGTTCCAAATTAAGCTTCTTACATAGTGATTCATCCTGGTTCGATTAGAAGCTTGAAGAACTTGCCATATGTCCGAAAAGGCTAAACATGGATATCTTGATTAGAAAGTGGAATAACTTCTTCGGCATAACTCCTATGAGATTTATTCAACCTCATGAAATACTCTCCGCTGATTAATGGTTCCAAATCAAGCTTCTTACAAAGTGATTCATCCTGGTTTGATTAGAAGCTTGAAGAACTTGCCATATGTCCAAACAGGCTAAACATGGATATCCTGATTAGAACGTGAAATAACTTCTTCAACATAACTCCTATGAGATTTATTCAACTTCATGAAAGACTCTCCATTAATTAATGGTTCCAAATCAAGCTTCTTACATAGTGATTCATCCTGGTTCAGTTAGAAACTTGAAGAACTTGCCATATGTCCAAAAAGGCTAAACATGGATATCTTGATTAGAAAGTGGAATAACTTCTTCAACATAACTCCTATGAGATTTATTCAACTTCATGAAATACTCTCCACTGATTAATGGTTCAAATAAAGCTTCTTACAAAGTGATTCATCCTGGTTCGATTAGAAGCTTGAAGAACTTGCCATATGTCCAAACATGCTAAACATGGATATCGTGATTAGAAAGTGGGATAACTTCTTCAACATAACTCCTATGAGATTTATTCAACTTCATGATTGACTCTCCACTGA
The DNA here is from genome assembly GCA_012274485.2 of Sinapis alba. NCBI lineage: Eukaryota > Viridiplantae > Streptophyta > Magnoliopsida > Brassicales > Brassicaceae > Sinapis > Sinapis alba. The sequence continues at coordinate 23,602 of MU107415.1, forward strand.
TTAATGGTTCCAAATCAAGCTTCTTACATAGTGATTCATCCTGGTTCGATTAGAAGCTTGAAGAACTTGCCATATGTCCAAACAGGCAAAACACGGATATCCTGATTAGAAAGTGAAATAACTTCTTCAACATAACTCCTATGATATTTATTCAACTTCATGAAAGACTCTCCATTGATTAATGGTTCCAAATCAAGCTTCTTACATAGTGATTCATCCTGCTTCAGTTAGAAACTTGAAGAACTTGCCATATGTCCAAAAAGGCTAAACATGGATATCTTGATTAGAAAGTGGAATAACTTCTTCAACATAACTCCTATGAGATTTATTCAACTTCATGAAATACTCTCCACTGATTAATGGTTCCAAATCATGCTTCTTACAAAGTGATTCATCCTGGTTCGATTAGAAGCTTGAAGAACTAGCCATATGTCCAAACATGCTAAACATGGATATCCTGATTATAAAGTGAAATAACTTCTTCAACATAACTCCTATGAGATTTATTCAATTTCATGAAATACTCTCCACTGATTAATGGTTCCAAATCAAGCTTCTTACAAAGTGATTCATACTGGTTCGATTAGAAGCTTGAAGAATTTGCCATATGTCCAAACAGGCTAAACAGGGATATCCTGATTATAAAGTGAAATAACTTTTTCAACATAACTCCTATGAGATTTATTAAATTTGATGAAAGACTCTCCACTGATTAATGGTTCCAAATCAAGCTTCTTACATAGTGTTTCATCATGGTTTGATTAGAAACTTGAAGAACGTGCCATATGTCCAAACAGGCTAAACATGGATATCTTGATTAGAAAGTGGAATAACTTCTTCAACATAACTCCTATGAGATTTAATCAACTTCATGAAAGACTCTCCACTGATTAATGGTTGCAAATAAAACTTCTTACATAGTGATTCATCCTGCTTTGATAAGAAGCTTGAAGAACCTACCATATGTCCAAACAGGGTAAACATGAATATCTTGATTAGAAAGTGGAATAACTTGTTCAACATAACTCCTATGAGATTTATTCAACTTCATGAAAGACTCTGCATTGATTAATGGTTCAAAATAAAGCTTCTTACATAGTGATTCATCCTGGTTCGATTAGAAGCTTGAAGAACTTGCCATATGTCCAAACAGGCTAAACATGGATATCCTGATTAGAAAGTGAAATAACTTCTTCAACATAACTCCTATGAGATTTATTCAACTTCATGAAAGACTCTCCATTGAATAATGATTCCAAATCAAGCTTCTTACATAGTGATTCATCCTGGTTCAGTTAGAAACTTGAAGAACTTGCCATATGTCCAAAAAGGCTAAACATGGATATCTTGATTAGAAAGTGGAATAACTTCTTCAACATAACTCCTATGAGATTTATTCAACTTAATGAAATACTCTCCACTGATTAATGGTTCCAAATCAAGCTTCTTACAAAGTGATTCATCCTGGTTCGATTAGAAGTGTGAAGAACTTGCCATATGTCCAAACAGGCTAAACATGGATATCCTGATTAGAAAGTAAAATAACTTCTTCAACATAACTCCTATGAGATTTGTTCAATTTGATGAAAGACTCTCCACTTATTAATGGTTCCAAATCAAGCTTCTTACATAGTGACTCATCCTGGTTTGATTAGAAACTTGAAGAACTTGCCATATGTCCAAACAGGCTAAACATGGATATCTTGATTAGAAAGTGGAATAACTTCTTTAACATAACTCCTATGAGATTTATTTAACTTCATGAAAGACTCTCCACTAATTAATGGTTGCAAATAAAGCTTCTTACATAGTGATTCATCCTGGTTCTATTAGAAACTTGAAGAACTTGCCATATGTCCAAATAGGCTAAACATGGATATCGTGATTAGAAAGTGGGATAACTTCTTCAACATAACTTCTATGAGATTTATTCAACTTCATGAAAGACTCTCCACTGATTAATGGTTCCAAATTAAGCTTCTTACATAGTGATTCATCCTGGTTCGATTAGAAGCTTGAAGAACTTGCCATATGTCCAAACAGGCTAAACATGGATATTCCTGATTAGAAAGTGAAATAACTTCTTCAATATAACTCCTATGAGATTTATTCAACTTCATGAAAGACTCTATATTGATTAATGGTTCCAAATCAAGCTTCTTACATAGTGTTTCATCCTGGTTCAGTTAGAAACTTGAAGAACTTGCCATATGTCCAACAAGGCTAAACATAGATATCTTGATTAGAAAGTGGAATAACTTCTTCAACATAACTCCTATGAGATTTATTCAACTTCATGAAAGACTCTCCACGTATTAATGGTTCCAAATCAAGCTTCTTACAAAGTGATTCATCATGGTTCGATTAGAAGCTTGAAAAACTTGCCATATGTCCAAACAGGCTAAACATGGATATCCTGATTAGAAAGTGAAATAACTTCTTCAACATAACTCCTATGGGACTTATTCAACTTCATGAAAGAATCTCCACTGATTAATGGTTGCAAATAAAGCTTCTTACATAGTGATTCATCCTAGTTCGATTAGAAACTTAAAGAACTTGCCATATGTCCAAACAGGCTAAACATGGATATCCTGATTAGAAACATGAATAACTTCTTCAACATAACTCCTATGAGATTTATTCAACTTCATGAAAGACTCTCAGCGGATTAATGGTTTCAAATCAATCTTCTTACATAGTGATTCATCCTGGTTCGGTTAGAAGCTTGAAGAACTTGTCATATGTCCAAACTGGCTAAACATGGATATCCTGATTATAAAGTGAAATAACTTCTTCAACATAACTCCTATGAGATTTATTCAACTTCATGAAAGACTCTCCACTGATTAATGGTTCCAAATCAAGCTGCTTACATAGTGATTCATCCTGGTTCGATTAGAAACTTGAAGAACTTGCCATATGTCCAAACAGGCTAAACATGGATATCATGATTAGAAAGTGGAATAACTTCTTCATCATAACTCCTATGAGATTTATTCAATTTCATGAAAGACTCTCCAGTGATTAATGGTTCCAAATCAAGCTTCTTACAAAGTGATTCATCCTGGTTTGATTAGAAGCTTGAAGAACTTGCCATATGTCCAAACAGGCTAAACATGAATATCCTGATTAGAAAGTGGAATAACTTCTTCAACATAACTCCTATGGGATTTATTACACTTCATGAAAGACTCTCCACTGATTAATTGTTCCAAATCAAGCTTCTTACATAGTGATTCATCCTGGTTCGATTAGAAGCTTAAAGAACTTGCCATATGTCCAAACAGGCTAAACATGAATATCTTGATTAGAAAGTGGAATAACTTCTTCAACATAACTCCTATGAGATTTATTCAACTTCATGAAAGACTCTCCGCTGATTAATGGTTGAAAATCAAAATTCTTACATAGTGATTCATCCTGGTTTGATTAGAAGCTTGAAGAACTTGCCATATGTCCAAACAAGCTAAACATGGATATCCTGATTAGAAAGTGGAATAACTTCTTCAACATAACTCCTGAGAGATTTATTCAACTTCATGAAAGACTCTCCACTGATTAATGGTTCCAAATCAAGTTGCTTACATAGTGATTCATCCTGGTTCGATTAGAAACTTGAAGAACTTGCCATATGTCCAAACAGGCTAAACATGGATATCATGATTAGAAAGTGGAATAACTTCTTCAACATAACTCCTATGAGATTTATTCTATTTCATGAAAGACTCTCCAGTGATTAATGGTTCCAAATCAAGCTTCTTACAAAGTGATTCATCCTGGTTCGATTAGAAGCTTGAAGAACTTGCCATATGTCCAAACAGGCTAAACATGGATATCCTGATTAGAAAGTGGAATAACTTCTTCAACATAACTCCTATGAGATTTATTACACTTCATGAAAGACTCTCCACTGATTAATGGTTCCAAATCAAGCTTCTTACATAGTGATTCATCCTGGTTCGATTAGAAGCTTAAAGAACTTTCCATATGTCCAAACAGGCTAAACATGAATATCTTGATTAGAAAGTGAAATAACTTCTTCAACATAACTCCTATGAGATTTATTCAACTTCATGAAAGACTCTCAGCTGATTAATGGTTGCAAATCAAACTTCTTACATTGTGATTCATCCTGGTTTGATTAGAAGCTTGAAGAACTTGCCATATGTCCAAACAAGCTAAACATGGATATCCTGATTAGAAAGTGGAATAACTTCTTCAACATAACTCCTATGAGATTTATTAACCTTCATGAAAGACTCTCCACTGAATAATAGTTCCAAATCAAGCTTCTTACATAGTGATTCATCCTGGTTTGATTAGAAGTTTGAAAAACTTGCCATATGTCCAAACAGATTAAACATGGATATCATGATTAGAAAGTGGATTAACTTCTTCAACATAACTCCTATGAGATTTATTCAACTTCATGAAAGACTCTCCACTGATTAATAGTCCCAAATCAAGCTTCTTACATAGTGATTCATCCTGGTTTTATTAGAAGCTTAAAGAACTTGCCATATGTCCAATAAGGCTAAACATAGATATCCTGATTAGAAAGTGAAATAACTTCTTCAACATAACTCCTATGAGATTTATTCAACTTCATGAAAGACTCTCCATTGATTAATGGTTCCAAATCAAGCTTCTTAAATAGTGATTCATCCTTGTTCGATTAGAAGCTTGAAGAACTTGCCATATGTCCAAACAGGCTAAACATGGATATCATGATTAGAAAGTGGAATAACTTCTTCAGCATAACTCCTATGAGATTTGTTCAATTTGATGAAAGACTCTCCACTTATTAATGGTTCCAAATCAAGCTTCTTACATAGTGACTCATCCTCGTTCGATTAGAAACTTGAAGAACTTGCCATATGTCCAAACAGGCTAAACATGGATATCTTGATTAGAAAGTGGAATAACTTCTTCAACATAACTCCTATGAGATTTATTCAACTTCATGAAAGACTCTTCACTGATTAATGGTTGCAAATAAAACTTCTTACATAGTGATTCGTCCTGGTTTGATAAGAAGCTTGAAGTACCTACCATATGTCCAAACATGATAAACATGAATATCTTGATTAGAAAGTGGAATAACTTCGTCAACATAACTCCTATGAGATTTATTCAACTTCATGAAAGACTCTCCACTGATTAATGGTTCCAAATCAAGCTTCTTACATAGTGATTCATCCTGGTTCGATTAGAAACTTGAAGAACTTGCCATATGTCCAAATAGGCTAAACATGGATATCCTGATTAGAAAGTGGAATAACTTCTTTAACATAACTCCTATGAGTTTTATTTAACTTCATGAAAGACTCTCCACTAATTAATGGTTGCAAATAAAGCTTCTTACATAGTGATTCATCCTGGTTCGATTAGAAACTTGAAGAACTTGCCATATGTCCAAATAGGCTAAACATGGATATCGTGATTAGAAAGTGGGATAACTTCTTCAATATAACTCTTATGAGATTTATTCAACTTCATGAAAGACTCTCCACTGATTAATTGTTCCAAATTAAGCTTCTTACATAGTGATTCATCCTGGTTCGATTAGAAGCTTGAAGAACTTGCCATATGTCCAAACAGGCTAAACATGGATATCCTGATTACAAAGTAAAATAACTTTTTTAACATAACTCCTATGAGATTTATTTAATTTGATGAAAGACTCTCCACTTATTAATGGTTCCAAATCAAGCTTCTTACATAGTGACTCATCCTGGTTCGATTAGAAACTTGAAGAACTTGTCATATGTCCAAACATGCTAAACATGGATATCTTGATTAGAAAGTGGAATAACTTCTTCAACATAACTCCTATGAGATTTATTCAACTTCATGAAAGACTCTCCACTGATTAATGGTTGCAAATAAAAGTTCTTACATAGTGATTCATCCTGGTTTGCTAAGAAGCTTGAAGTACCTACCATATGTCCAAACAGGCTAAACATGAATATCTTGATTAGAAAGTGGAATAACTTCTTCAACATAACTCCTATGAGATTTATTCAACTTCATGAAAGACTCTCCACTGATTAATGGTTCCAAATCAAGCTTCTTATATAGTGATTCATCCTGGTTCGATTAGAAACTTGAAGAACTTGCCATATGTCCAAATAGGCTAAACATGGATATCCTGATTAGAAAGTGGAATAACTTCTTTAACATAACTCCTATGAGATTTATTTAACTTCATGAAAGACTCTCCACTAATTAATGGTTGCAAATAAAGCTTCTTACATAGTGATTCATCCTGGTTCTATTAGAAACTTGAAGAACTTGCCATATGTCCAAATAGGCTAAACATGGATATCGTGATTAGAAAGTGGGATAACTTCTTCAACATAACTCCTATGAGATTTATTCAACTTCATGAAAGACTCTCCACTGATTAATGGTTTCAAATTAAGCTTCTTACATAGTGATTCATCCTGGTTCGATTAGAAGCTTGAAGAACTTGCCATATGTCCAAACAGGCTAAACATGGATATTCCTGATTAGAAAGTGAAATAACTTCTTCAATATAACTCCTATGAGATTTATTCAACTTCATGAAATACTCTATATTAATTAATGGTTCCAAATCAAGCTTCTTACATAGTGTTTCATCCTGGTTCAGTTAGAAACTTGAAGAACTTGCCATATGTCCAACAAGGCTAAACATAGATATCTTGATTAGAAAGTGGAATAACTTCTTCAACATAACTCCTATGAGATTTATTCAACTTCATGAAAGACTCTCCACGTATTAATGGTTTCAAATCAAGCTTCTTACAAAGTGATTCATCCTGGTTCGATTAGAAGCTTGAAGAACTTGCCATATGTCCAAACAGGCTAAACATGGATATCCTGATTAGAAAGTGAAATAACTTCTTCAACATAACTCCTATGGGACTTATTCAACTTCATGAAAGAATCTCCACTGATTAATGGTTGCAAATAAAGCTTCTTACATAGTGATTCATCCTAGTTCGATTAGAAACTTAAAGAACTTGCCATATGTCCAAACAGGCTAAACATGGATATCCTGATTAGAAACATGAATAACTTCTTCAACATAACTCCTATGAGATTTATTCAACTTCATGAAAGACTCTCAACGGATTAATGGTTTCAAATCAATCTTCTTACATAGTGATTCATCCTGGTTCGGTTAGAAGCTTGAAGAACTTGTCATATGTCCAAACTGGCTAAACATGGATATCCTGATTATAAAGTGAAATAACTTCTTCAACATAACTCCTATGAGATTTATTCAACTTCATGAAAGACTCTCCACTGATTAATGGTTCCAAATCAAGTTGCTTACATAGTGATTCATCCTGGTTCGATTAGAAACTTGAAGAACTTGCCATATGTCCAAACAGGCTAAACATGGATATCATGATTAGAAAGTGGAATAACTTCTTCATCATAACTCCTATGAGATTTATTCAATTTCATGAAAGACTCTCCAGTGATTAATGGTTCCAAATCAAGCTTCTTACAAAGTGATTCATCCTGGTTCGATTAGAAGCTTGAAGAACTTGCCATATGTCCAAACAGGCTAAACATGAATATCCTGATTAGAAAGTGGAATAACTTCTTCAACATAACTCCTATGGGATTTATTACACTTCATGAAAGACTCTCCACTGATTAATTGTTCCAAATCAAGCTTCTTACATAGTGATTCATCCTGGTTCGATTAGAAGCTTAAAGAACTTGCCATATGTCCAAACAGGCTAAACATGAATATCTTGATTAGAAAGTGGAATAACTTCTTCAACATAACTCCTATGAGATTTATTCAACTTCATGAAAGACTCTCCGCTGATTAATGGTTGCAAATCAAAATTCTTACATAGTGATTCATCCTGGTTTGATTAGAAGCTTGAAGAACTTGCCATATGTCCAAACAAGCTAAACATGGATATCCTGATTAGAAAGTGGAATAACTTCTTCAACATAACTCCTATGAGATTTATTCAACTTCATGAAAGACTCTCCACTGATTAATGGTTCCAAATCAAGCTGCTTACATAGTGATTCATCCTGGTTCGATTAGAAACTTGAAGAACTTGCCATATGTCCAAACAGGCTAAACATGGATATCATGATTAGAAAGTGGAATAACTTCTTCAACATAACTCCTATGAGATTTATTCAATTTCATGAAAGACTCTCCAGTGATTAATGGTTCCAAATCAAGCTTCTTACAAAGTGATTCATCCTGGTTTGATTAGAAGCTTGAAGAACTTGTCATATGTCCAAACAGGCTAAACATGGATATCCTGATTAGAAAGTGGAATAACTTCTTCAACATAACTCCTATGAGATTTATTACACTTCATGAAAGACTCTCCACTGATTAATGGTTCCAAATCAAGCTTCTTACATAGTGATTCATCCTGGTTCGATTAGAAGCTTAAAGAACTTTCCATATGTCCAAACAGGCTAAACATGAATATCTTGATTAGAAAGTGGAATAACTTCTTCAACATAACTCCTATGAGATTTATTCAACTTCATGAAAGACTCTCCGCTGATTAATGGTTGCAAATCAAACTTCTTACATAGTGATTCATCCTGGTTTGATTAGAAGCTTGAAGAACTTGCCATATGTCCAAACAAGCTAAACATGGATATCCTGATTAGAAAGTGGAATAACTTCTTCAACATAACTCCTATGAGATTTATTAACCTTCATGAAAGACTCTCCACTGATTAATGGTTCCAAATCAAGCTTCTTACATAGTGATTCATCCTGGTTCGATTAGAAGCTTGAAGAACTTGCCATATGTCCAAACAGGCTAAACATGGATATCCTGATTAGAAAGTGGAATAACTTCTTCAACATAACTCCTATGAGATTTATTAACCTTCATGAAAGACTCTCCACTGAATAATAGTTCCAAATCAAGCTTCTTACATAGTGATTCATCCTGGTTTGATTAGAAGTTTGAAGAACTTGCCATATGTCCAAACAGATTAAACATGGATATCATGATTAGAAAGTGGATTAACTTCTTCAACATAACTCCTATGAGATTTATTCAACTTCATGAAAGACTCTCCACTGATTAATAGTTCCAAATCAAGCTTCTTACATAGTGATTCATCCTGGTTTGATTAGAAGCTTAAAGAACTTGCCATATGTCCAATAAGGCTAAACATGGATATCCTGATTAGAAAGTGAAATAACTTCTTCAACACAACTCCTATGAGATTTATTCAACTTCATGAAAGACTCTCCATTGATTAATGGTTCCAAATCAAGCTTCTTACATAGTGATTCATCCTTGTTCGATTAGAAGCTTGAAGAACTTGCCATATGTCCAAACAAGCTAAACACGGATATCATGATTAGAAAGTGGAATAACTTCTTCAACATAACTCCTATGAGATTTATTCAATTTGATGAAAGACTCTCCACTGATTAATGGTTCCAAATCAAGCTTCTTACATACTAATTCATCCTGGTTCGATTAGAAACTTGAAGACCTTGCCATATGTCCAAACAGGCTAAACATGGATGTCTTGATTAGAAAGTGGAATAACTTCTTCAACATAACTCCTATGAGATTTATTTAACTTCATGAAAGACTCTCCACTAACTAATGGTTGCAAATAAAGCTTCTTACATAGTGATTCATCCTGGTTCGATTAGAAACTTGAAGAACTTGCCATATGTCCAAATAGGCTAAACATGGATATCGTGATTAGAAAGTGGGATAACTTCTTCAACATAACTCCTATGAGATTTATTCAACTTCATGAAAGACTCTCCACTGATTAATGGTTCCAAATTAAGCTTCTTACATAGTGATTCATCCTGGTTCGATTAGAAACTTGAAGAACTTGCCATATGTCCAAACAGGCTAAACATGGATATCTTGATTAGAAAGTGGAATAACTTCTTCAACATAAATCCTATGAGATTTATTCAACTTCATGAAAGACTCTCCACTGATTAATGGTTCCAAATCAAGCTTCTTACATAGTGATTCATCCTGGTTCGATTAGAAACTTGAAGAACTTGCCATATGTCCAAACAGGCTAAACATGGATATCCTGATTAGAAAGTGAAATAACTTCTTCAATATAACTCCTATGAGATTTATTCAAGTTCTTGAAAGACTCTCCATTGATTAATGGTTTCAAATCAAGCTTCTTACATAGTGATTCATCCTGGTTCAGTTAGAAACTTGAAGAACTTGCCATATGTCCAACAAGGCTAAACATGGATATCTTGATTAGAAAGTGGAATAACTTCTTCAACATAACTCCTATGAGATTTATTCAACTTCATGAAATACTCTCCACTGATTAATGGTTCCAAATCAAGCTTCTTACAAAGTGATTCATCCTGGTTGGATTAGAAGCTTGAAGAACTTGCCATATGTCCAAACAGGCTAAACATGGATATCCTGATTAGAAAGTGAAATAACTTCTTCAACATAACTCCTATGAGATTTATTCAACTTCATGAAAGAATCTCCACTGATTAATGGTTGCAAATAAAGCTTCTTACATAGTGATTCATCCTGGTTCGATTAGAAACTTGAAGAACTTGCCATATGTCCAAAAAGGCTAAACATGGATATCCTGATTAGAAACAGGAATAACTTCTTCAACATAACTCCTATGAGATTTATTTAACTTTATGAAAGACTCTCCACGGATTAATGGTTTCAAATCAAGCTTCTTACATAGTGATTCATCCTGGTTCGGTTAGAAGCTTTCAGAACTTGTCATATGTCCAAACTGGCTAAACATGGATATCCTGATTATAAAGTGAAATAACTTCTTCAACATAACTCCTATGAGATTTATTCAACTTAATGAAAGACTCTCCACTGATTAATGGTTCCAAATCAAGCTGCTTACATATTGATTCATCCTGGTTCGATTATAAACTTGAAGAACTTGCCAGTTGTCCAAACAGGCTAAACATGGATATCATGATTAGAAAGTGGGATAACTTCTTCAACATAACTCCTATGAGATTTATT